>APFE030243814.1:109414-121015 GCA_000404065.3 Pinus taeda
TCAGTCTTATTTCCAACATTTTCTTGTTGTGTATTGTCAATTTCAGGCATCCAGATTGTACTTAGATTTTCACTGTTGCATAATAAAATAAAACCCTCATCTATTGCGTCAGTGTTCCTGCATTGGGTTTTTTCAAGGACTTTTGTTACTTTATGTGTGTGCTATTATTTTCTCAGTTTCCAATGCTATTTATTTTCCGCAATTTTATTTGTGAAGGTTGCAATGTGTTTATTTTGATATTGCCATAGAATAAACTAAATAATTAATTTATCAGTTAGGAGAAATAATACCAGTTGCTACAATAGGATTCTGGTATTGGAATTTTCACAAGGTATCAAAACGTATTTGATCAGCTGGAAAGCTCAGAAGCGAAGGAAGGAATTTCGTTGTTCATGAAGAGCAGCAAGCCAAGTTGCTTGAGGAAGTTCGATTTTTTAGAGCATAGAGGCAGAAAAATTCGACTTTCCAGATTGAGTGATTCCAATAGGCAGAGGAAGCAGCTCAAATATTTCATTGAGCAGATTTATGGCTGGGCGCAGAGGGTTTTGCAGCAGTTCACTAGAGCAAAATCAATGTTGGGTGGAAGAGAAAAGCACACACAACAGAGGGAAAATTTTCCTCATGGAACTTTGAATCTCAAAAGTTCGAATTTCCAGTTGTAGATTGGCAGTAGCAGCTTATAGGATCACACATTCTAGAAGGGAGTGCGAGTAATAGAGTAGCAGTCGAGCATAGGGAAAGAGGGAGTTTTTGACTTGATTGGAGATGGCCACAATTGGGCTGAGAGATCAGGATAGGTTGGATGGCTCCTCCAACTATGTCATCTGGAAGGCCAGGATGTCCTTCCTATTGGATGAATATGGCCTGAAGCTCTACATAGGCAGCATTGTGGCAGTTCCCTAAGATGTGGATCAACTAAAGGGAAATAGGAAGGAGATGGCTCGTGCAAAACAATTGATACTGGATGGAGTCTAGGACCATATAGTCTCACACATAGCTGGCAAGTATACTGCCAAAGAGATGTGGGATGCTCTCGCCACATTATGTCAGGGCACTTCCGAGCAGTAGAAGATGTTCCTGGAGGAGAAGCTGAGATATATCAGGATGAAGAAGGGGGAAGGCATATATCCCTTCCTCACCAGGATTCAGGAGGTTCGAGACCAACTTGCAATTGTTGGGGCAGCACCTTAGCCAGCAAAGCTAGTGAGGTTGGCACTGAATAGTGTCTCTGAGGAGTGGCAAGTATTTGTCCAAAGCATATTGGGCAGAGACAAGCCACCGGATTGGGACAGGATGTGGGCCAATCTACAGTAGGAGGAGTTGAGGCGAGCTCTGCTAAAGAGCTCCATCAATGGCAACAGTAGCAGCGGACCGAAAATCCAAAAAGCATAAAAAGGGTTAGTCTTTAGGGTCTGATTCATTTTGTTTAAATTCACATATATATATATATATATATATATATATATTCAGCAAATGGGATGTGTTTGGTCACATTAAAATTTCAAAATCTTTTTTTGATCATTTATTGTATTAAGTCTTGCTTAGCAAATTGAGAAAAGGATTTTCTAAGTCTGTGGATTTAAAGTTTTTTTGTGCTAAAGATCTTTTTGTGGTATTCACAATTAAATGAGCTTAGATTCTTATATTTAAAGATTAACTATTTGAAAGTGGTGAATCATTTTTTGAAATTGGATAGCATTTGAATTTCATGGTTGAGTAATGAATTCATATCTTTAGAAATTTTATTGCTGGAGTATTTCTAAGTCATTAAAATTGATCGTTATTGCTTGAATATTTTAATGCTCATTATATGCTAGACATTCTGGTAAGTATTTTCAAGCAATTGTTAAAAGGTTTGTTCACATTTCTATTTCCTAAGCACTAGCAAACCAATTACTCGATTTCCGCTTCATCTAGCGAAGGCACTGGTCTTAAGCATTTAAGATCCAATCAAATTTTTGATTCCCTCGTTGTGTCTCCCAAGCCAGCTAATTCCCAGTTGGTCCTCCTTTATCTCATAGGGTCTACCCCCCTTAGCCTAGGGAGACGGCTTAAACGAAGAGATCGGGGATCAGGGTGACAGCCCCCGGTCTGAGCGTTGTCACAGTGCCTAGACACTCTATGCGACAACAATGCTCCTTTCAATATTACAATACATTATATACATGTTGAAGCATTCATAAACCCCCAATCCATTAACCCTGGATTAGAACATAGTTGTAACTCCCTTGACCGAATCTACAAAATACCATGGGCAAAACCATCATGCGCAAATCCATAGGTGGGTCTACCCCCATCCTTGGGTCCACCTAAACCCCCTTCGCAACGTAACAGCCGCTAGGGCTAGTCATACAAAGAATATAACACATACCCAACAGAGTTGTCCCCTCAACCACACCATACCTCCATCTTAAAAATCAATGAAACATAGATATTAATACTTTAGTAGAGGCATCCTTGAAAGATGTGCAATGCCAACAACCTTGACCAAGCAATTAACTAACTTGAGGAATATGCCTTCAAGAAACATGCCAAGGTTAGGTATTTCTTCAACAAATAATATGATAAGCACCAAGAAGAGTACACCTAGAGAAGAGTGCCAAGGACGTTATATCCATCAAACATTGAGCTAAACCAAGTTTTCTTTTTTCTCCAAAACCATGAGCATAAAAATAGTATTATAATGTCTGCTTGCCTCAATATATGTGCCAAGAGAGAGTGCGCTCCAAGGAAGACCGTAAGATATGTCAAAATAACCCCCACCCAAGTGTGAAATCATGTGAATGAGCTAGGGAACTACCTTAATAAGCTTTCAAGTGGTTAACATAGTGTCAAATCACCATAAAAATGCATGCAATAAGGCTAGTGCTCCATCAAGGGATGTTGGCACATCATAACAAAGTGGTTCATGTGTGCAATTCCCTCATATCTCCTAGGACATTCTAACTAGGAGACTTCAAACTCGAAATATCTAGACAATGTGAACAACGAGAAAGTTAGCTAGTGCCCTCAATAAGAATGATCTCCAAAATTGCAAACCATAAGAAATTCAGCATCCAAAGTGCTAGGGTGCTCCATCTTAATGAAGATTAATCAAGACCAAACCATGGTGAAGCACCCTTAATTTAACCATCATACCAAGAAGCAAATTATTAACACTTGAAACTTAGGGAGACCCTATGTTGATGGGTTCCCACTACATGAAATGCATGAAGTGTTTAACAGTTGCTAAGCTGAGACAACCCAAACATGCCAACAATGCCCAATAATGAGGGTGCACCAGATCATCAAGAGTTCAAACCATTAGGCACATGCTAACTCATCAATTAGGCCACCACTAACATGCTAGAACATCCCATCCCACACTCACCAGCAACCATCGTGGCAATAATTTCACCCCAAGATAGCACCATTTATAAGCCAAAACACAAATGCACCCCCTCTCCATCAAAACATCTATCAATGTAATCTTGCAAGCTTGATCCTTGTGACAAAAATTCACTAGTGTTGCAATGAAAATCACAAGTGCAAACCTCATGTAACATGAGGGGTAACAACCTGTACGAAAGGGGTTGGCCCTGTGGTTGTTTATTGTGCTGTGGTTTTAAGTTTTAATTGTTATAGCACCAAAAACCTTTCACACAGCAAGCCCTGTAATTTTTACCAAGATAAATTAATGCATAGGAAATCCTGGTGTGGTTTATTTCTTTTTGCCTGTTTCTGTGCATGCTTGTCTGTGTATTTGAGCTTTCAGTGCAAGCTGTGCTAAAGTGACTGAGATTATAACAGACAGGGAGGTGTCCTCTAGTGTCAGCATCACCAAATCAAAGATGAAGACATATACAAGACAGAATAGTAGCATACCGAACAAGATGCTACTATGAGCAACAAATGCCCCAGCTAGTTTTATCATTTATCTTCTGGATGGACACTATATTAGCAAATCGCTGAACAAATTTTTACTTGTTTTTCCTTGATGATACTTTGACGACTTTTAAGTTCAGAGGAGAACATAATGATCATATCAGGCTTTTATTGCAAGCGCTTAGGGAAAAATAGCTTCATGTCAAACTCGGTAAATGCTGTTACTAAAAATCTAAGTTTTCTTCCATTTCCATCCAGTTACATCACTGTAGTGGAAACGTAGGAATGTGGTCAAAGGACAGGTTTGGAGAAAGGGATGCTGAGGCAAGAACTCTATTTGTAATCTTCGACTTCTGTAATAATACATATTCCAATGTCAGCCAATCACTGATAAAAGATCCTTTCTCTGTAAGCAAAAAAGATTATTCACTATTTTGTGAGATGATCATTATGTTTAAGGTATTATTACATCAATGTATATTTTACAGCAAATCACTGTATTGGTCATTTGCTTGTGGAAGTCTTCGAATTAATTCCTGTCTATAAATATTGGCTTATTAGAGAGTGATCCATTGGGAAGAATTCCCTATGATAGGCACTTGTCATGTTATACTTTTATGCAAATTTAGTTATGCACATTCCACTTTTAATACAGTAATGAAGGTCCTTTAAAGAATGCCAGAAGCAGTTGCAAATTCTCATCCTGGTAAAGAACAGAACTATGCTTTTGGGAGACTGATATCAACAGCAAGTCAATGCTAGTCAAAGAAAAGAAATTATTGTGGTATTTCAGTGTGCCAATATTTCAGGTGTTTATAGTAAACTCTGGATGGACACTATATTAGCAAATCGCTGGACAAATTTTTACTTGTTTTTCCTTGATGATACTTTAACGACTTTAAGTTCATAGGAGAACATAATGATCATATCAGGCTTTTATTGCAAGCACTCAGGGAACAATAGCTTCATGTCAAACTCGGTAAATGCTGTTACTAAAAATCTAGGTTTTCATCCATTTACATCACTGCAGTGGAAAAGTAGGGATGTGGTCAAAGGACAAGTTTGGAGAAAGGGATGCTGAGGCAAGAACTCTATTTGTAATCTTCGACTTCTGTAATAATACATATTCCAGTGTCAGCCAATCACTAATATAAGATCCTTTCTCTGTAAGGAAAAAAAGATTATTCACTATTTTGTGAGATGATCATCATGTTTAAGGTATTATTACATCAATGTATATTTTACAGCAAATCACTGTATTGGTCATTTGCTTGTGGAAGTCTTGGAATTAATTCCTATCCATAAATATTGGCTTATTAGAGAGTGATCCATTGGGAAGAATTATATATGATAGGCACTTGTCATGTTATACTTTTATGCAAATTTAGTTGTGCACATTCCACTTTTAGTACAGTAACGAAGGTCCTTTAAAGAATGCCAGAGGCAGTTGCAAATTCTCATCCTCGTAAAGAACATAACTATGCTTTTGGGAGACTGATATCAACAGCAAGTCAATGCTAGTCAAAGAAAGGAAATTATTGTGGTATTTCAGTGTGCCAATATTTCAGGTGTTTATAGTAAACTCTGGAAATTATTTCAAAAAAATAAGGCTAGGCACGGATGCTATCTTTGACTCATTCCCTAATGCACACAACTTCTAAGGTGTTTTTTTCCTTCATTGCTTTCACATAGAATACCATCTGAGAATGAATCCTTCAATCAACCATCCGAATTTAAGATTTCCAACTTCTCCTGCCATCCTGCCTCAATTTGCCATGGTTCAACTTGGACCAACAACCCTTGAATGCTAGTTCTTCCAACAGAACTTGTGCTGGACCAACTTAAATGAGCTTGATATCCAACTTGTGTGCCAAAACAGCAAAAAATTGGCAAGGCCAGACCTCAATAGCTTACAGTTAAATACCAGCCCTACACACAAAATTATGCTTAGATCTCAATCATCCCAGCATATGCAATAAGACAGCAAAAGTCTTGTGCTAAATTCTCCGTTAGCCAACTAAATTCTAGTTAACTTGAGTACTACCAAATCAAAATAGCTATTTGTGAAGACAGATCAAAACTTCTGGTTAAGTTCGACCCAACTAGTGCCCTAGGGTAATTACCCACGCTTCTAATGCCCTGCACAAGTTATCCAAACACAGTGCAACTGCACTGAACTGCCAAAGAATAGACAGGCTTCAAGAAAATTCAAGTCTATTTCCGAATAGTATGCTTGCAATTACCTTCAATTCAATCCACTAAAAGCATTCTAATTTTCACGCACCGATCAGTTTAACTATGCAACCTGAAAAAGTTTGTAGACAGCTAGTATTCAACATCGTGCTGTGGGGATGTCAAATCAGAGTTTCTCCACTACTAAAAGTTTAGGAGCTGCAGGCTACATAACTTTGAGAATTACACGGAACAAACCAACAGTAGCAGGCCACACCAGTTTGAGATCCGAAGCTTCGCACAGAGAACTGGGCATGCTGAGAGTACAGCACAGGCTAACTCGAGAGAGAGAAGAAAGAAGGAATTGTCAGGCTGCTTAGGAGGATTTACCCCACGATTTTTTAAAATGGAATGAACTAACATCTTATTTAACCTCTGGAAAATCATCGTACCCGCTGATATGCTATTGCCTTAATTATCAACATTACTTTGGGGACTGTGTCAAATTCATGACATATAGAGAGAAAAACAACATACCTTAGTAGCGGTTGTTTTCTGCGCATGATCTTCGGAAGAAGGATCCTTTTTGCTATTCATTGATTCTCCGTAAGCCATCCCGATATCTTTGAGAGCAGCCCAAGACAGAAAGATCACTACTTAAAGATCTCTACAGTTAAATATTATCCAGTACGGATTTACAAATCAAAATCAATATCAAAGAATACACCGTTGAAAGCCCATTGATAAATTGCGAAGAACAAATATCATGGATTAAATCTGAGATCTGGAAGCATACCTGAATGGCAGGGTGCCTTTGTTTTTGACAATTTACAGGTTTTCTTCAGCAATTGTATCCTCCTGTATGCGGAGATGTTAGAATACTGTAATCTGCTTTATCTCCTGAAAAAAGAATACTGTAATCTGCTTTAAATAGTGAACGTCAAAGAAAAATGGGCATAGATTCATAGTTGAAAATACGCCTCTACTTTCTTAAGAGTAAGATTTAAGGCCAGCAATCATTGAAATTTAATATATTTTTATTCATGCATTCTGTGCCCAGACTTCTTTCTCAGAATGTACAATTTAAGCAGCGTGGATTATACATATGTTAAAGCCACTGACTTGAAATTGAACTAAAATTTGGAACATTGAGATAAACCTGTATTGAACTGAGTTTTCTGAGAAGAATCGCCGGAAAACGAGAAGGTAAATTGCGTATAAGGACTAGAAGTCAAGAGAAAGGATCGGGGGAGTGGGGAATGCGTGATAACTTCTATCGCTCCCATGCAGCAGTCGGACCTTTCATTGGACGGCAACCCTGCAGCAGTCGGACCTTTCATTGGACGGCAACCCTGCCCTTCGCGTGAAAGATGAATTGTTCCCCTGGGGTGGGGAAGTGGGGGGATTTATATTAAAAGATCAAAAACAATTTAATTGTTACCCTATGTTTAACAGATTTCGAAACAGATTTCGAACCATTGACGACAGGTCAGGCGAAAATCATCGGCATTCTGTGGACTTGGACGTTGCAGGACATTTTATAAATAGGATGAGTCCTACGTTGTGGTTTTGTAATTGCATTAACTTGGGACGTGACAGGACAGGATGTACTAAGTTATTTATAAACGAAATGAGTCGGACGCTGCGGTTTTGTAATTGCATTTTCGCAGTCTGGAAGCGGGTGATTTTTTACTCAGTTCACAAGATTGTGACCTGTAGGACCTACATGGCAGTACTGTTCACAGAATATTGAAAAACGTGAAAGGAGGGGATGTTGAAATCTTGGTGTATATTTAGTGTCACGAAGCGTTTTTAGCACGATTCCTTCTAATCATGCACGTCAACGCCCAAAATATATAGGTAAAAAATTATTATTGGCTGGTGAGATTTTATTAGCTTTGTACTTATACAACTGAAGATAGATTCACTAAAATTAAAATCACTTTAAATAAAATATTACATTTAGATTTAATTAATATAATATTAAATTTAGATTTATTTAATTTTTTAATATTATAAAATCAAAAATATTAGTGAATATAGGTAATATTATTATTATCTCATTTTAAATTCACAAGTAATTTAATATTATAAAATTAAAATATTATATATTTGATTTAATTAATATAATATTAATTTAAATTATTTATTAATATATTTAATATTATTAAAAATCGAAAAATATCAAAACTAGTCAATATGTAATATTATTTATTTTCATTTTTGTTGAAATGTATTCTAATATTATAAAATTAAAAATTATATATTTTTATAAATAGAAAATTAAAATATAAAACTAATTAAATTATGATTAAAAATATACAAAGCCCTAATTAAAAAGGAATAACATGCAGCATATTCGTAAAAGACAAGAGAATATCTTACACTTCTCTAAGGTAGTTCCTAGGAAATTCTAGAGGTAGATGTTAACTAGGAAAACTAAAGATAATAATAAAATTGTTTTACATGATTGGAATTTCTATCTTAAAAAGCTTTATGAATCTCCAAATGTCATGGATAACTTTGAAATCCTGTTCACTACAAAAGAAGTTTTCTCATTAGAAGACATTGATTTTGGGATTAATCATTTGGCTAATGGGAAAGCTAAGGACATTGGAGGTCCTATCCTCATCCCCCACATCCACAAGCTTTTTAATCAAGCAGTCAAGCAAGGGTTCCCTAAACCTTGGACTCAAAGCCTCATTATCCCTATTTTTAAAAGTGGGGATACAAATAACCCCTCTAATTATCGGACAATTATGATCAGCCCTCTCCCAGCGAAGCTATATGGTATTATTTTGGAAAAGGAGTTGAGCATATGGCTTGAAAGTGAAGGTAAGCAGGCTAAAGGCCAAGCGAGTTTTAAAAGGTAGCACTCAACAACGGACCACCTCATTACGCTTAGGATCATTGTGGAGGAATGCCGCAATGATAAATACAATATTTTCTGTTGCTTTGTGGACTCTAGAAAGACTTTCAATATGGTTCCTAGAAACAACCTATGGAATAGATTAGAAGAGCTAAAGGTTCCTTTTGAGTTGAGAGCTGTCGCTATAAGGTTATACGAGAATGTAATTGCCAAGTTAAAGAGCAAAGGAGGGGTGGTCAAAAGATATTAAGTGTAATATCGGAGTTAAACAAGGTTCCCCCTCTCCCCTACCCTATTTGGCATTTACATCGACAAGCTAGAAGGTTGTTTAGATGAAGCAGGATGTGCTAACACGATCTTAGCTAGGATAGTCATCATCCTTCTCTATGCTTACAATATCTTTCTTCTCGCAAGGTGCCCATCTCATCTTGATAAGCAACTTAAACTTCTTAAGGATTTCTGCTCTACCATGGGTATGATTGTTAATACTGTGTTGAAGGCCCCGAAAATCGGGTCAACAACAAGGGGGATACCCGCCCGGTTCGGACCTTGGTTGGCAGCTCCTCATCCGTTTGGTATAGCGGGTCCAACTGGGGATATGGGACCAGTTTCCCAATTCAGTGTGTGTGTGTGAAAGATGGGTATTTCTGTTCTAAATGGAATACTTCTATCCTAATTATAATCTAATGCTATGCTATTGTATTCTAATAAACAGAAAAACATCGAAATTTATGCTAACCCGGGGTGTGATCTTTCTTCTATGCGATCTAAAAAGATTTCAAACAATAACTGGTAATAAAGATCATTAGCTATTATAAGAAATGAATTCAATAAAGATGAACTACTTCGTATAAGAAGTTAGATGAAACAGTTGTGAAAACTTATCGCAAAAATAAGCTATTCAGACACTAAACATAAACAAATAGTTATCACCATACAAAAGTGCCAAATGATAACTCAGACATCCATGCTGTAATATATAAACAACTGAAAACTAAATATCACTTTAACGCATAAGCAGAAATTGTTAAGAGATAAAAGTACCATTTATAACTAGTCCTACTCATGAACTTCGAGTGACAATTGATTTATCTCTCTTTGATTTAACATCCACTACGAGTACAGAAGTGCAACATCGGTAGTAGATATCAAATAAACCCTGTTCCATTCATTCGCCAAAACCTCCTCTGAGGGTGCAAAAGTGCATGTTCTGAGGACAAGTTTTTGATAAATTTATGGACCCTTCTCTAAATGCATGAGAAGGGTTTAAATACTACTAACTAAATAACTTATTTATAGAATTTAAGGATTCGGTTTAAATGATTGTCCTCTTTCTAAGCAAAACTATTTCTAAAATTAAATCTATTATCTAACTATTTCTAAATCTACTCCTTAATGTCGCAAGCATTTAGTATTTTCCTGAGTGGAGTCGGCTGACTGTTTTCCGTATTTGGTTGAGTTAAGCAAACAGAATCGGCAAGAGCTCGCATTATCTTCTCAGTAAAATTGATGATATATCATCCAGTGACTATGTGTCATTACCATGTATACCTGGGAAAAATCTCATTTCAACTTAGTTAACCCTTGGACTGCTTCTGCTTTTCCTTTAGTCTTCTATTTCCAGTTTGTTTCTATCGCTGATTTCTTGCAATTTTTCGGGGCTTGCAGGTGACTGAGTAACTAGGGTCCTTCCTTTTCGAGCAATTTTTCTAAGCGCTAATCGCGCATCGGAAACTGCCTCTGTTTCTTGATCTAGGCTTCCCTGATGCGGTTTTTGCCTCTTGCGCCTTTTTCTCTCATCCGGTATAAAGCTCAAAATTTATAAAAATAGTGATTCCGTGAACTCTTGACTCTGAGAATTAAATTGTATGTTTCCGGTATCAGCATTGTTCAATACCCATTCAACCATGGTTGTATATGAAAAATCTGTGATAGATGCCTCAGAAGAGTTCTGCGACTCTTTTTCTTCCTTAAGTGGATTAAGTGTGCCTTCTGAAATGTACATTGGAGCGTTGTCTTTCCTCCTCATAGTTTTCTGCATACTACCCTGTATAACGCTTCGTCCTTCTTTCTTGTAGTTTACATTGAGGTGGAAGTAATGATAACAGAATAATGATAGGAAAAATTTTAAATGCCAAAGATATGCAAAACATGCCACCTTACGTGAGTTATTTCTTCGAAAAACACAACATCATACTTCATTAACAACTGGAAACAACTCATTTATTCGCATTAAAATACATGACCAACTCTGGGCTGAAAAAGTTTTCTCGAATAATGAGCCAGAACCAACTGCGATGGAGAAGTCCTGCGATTTTGCTTTGCGATATCGCAAATCGCAAATCGCAATTTCATCGTGTTGTTTTTTATCGCAAGGTCGCAGTATCGCAATATCGCAACATCGCAACTTTACAGTATCGCGGTATCGCAGTGTCGCAATGTCGCAGCATCACAATATCGCAGTATCACAAATCGTTGTAATCCTTATGTGTGATTCATGTCATTTTTGCGATGCACGATATGCAATATCGCATATCAACGATTTTAGAGTTTTTCAATGTGAGTGTTTCTTTAATGTATGCGATGCGATGAGGTTTCGCGTCGCAATCTCGCGTTTTTCATCATTTTAACTCATTAGAAGGTACCCTATCATTCTTTGTGCGATGCGATATCTCTTAAGGAGTGAATTTAATTTT
>APFE030243814.1:128513-166784 GCA_000404065.3 Pinus taeda
CAAATGAAAACCGTGACAAATTGATCCCAGCTATGAATTAAGGCAACAGGAAGGGTTCTACACCATTTCCTAGCTTCTGCTACAAATGTGAGGGTAAAAATTATGCATAAAATGCCTTCGTCAATTCCTTGAAAATTAGAATTTGAAACTCCTTGAATAAATTGAGAGGCATGATTAAAAGCAGAAGAATTTCTCTTACCATCGAATTTTACCTGAGACAATAGCCTTACCACTTCAAGTGGAGTGTTGGAAGATGCACGAACATGGATGCAACTTGAAATTGGAAGTTTAAGAGAGGACATCCTAATTCAAATGTTAAAATTGAAAACAAATTCCAACAGACAACATGTTTCAGGCCCTCCTTCTAGCGCCAAATATGTTGAAGGCCCCAAAAATCGGGTCAACAACAAGGGGGATACTCACCCGGTCCGGACCTTGGTTGGCAGCTCCTTATCCATTTGGTATAGCGGGTCCGACTGGGGATATGGGACCAATTTCCCAATTCAGTGTGTGTCTATGAGAAAGATGGGTATTTCTATTCTAAATGGAATACTTCTATTCTAATTCTAACCTAATGCTATGCTATTGTATTCTAATAAACAAAAAAACATCGAAAATTATGCTAACCCGGGGTGTGATCTTTCTTCTATGCGATCTAAAAAGATTTCAAACAATAACTGGTAATAAATATCATTGAGCTATTATAAGAAAGGAATTCAATAAAGATGAACTGCTTCATATAAGAAGTTAGACGAAATAGTTGTGAAAACGTATCGCATAAATAAGCTATTCATGCACTAAACATAAACAAATAGTTATCACCGTAGAAAAGTGCCAAATGATAACTCAGGCATCCATGCTATAATATATAAACAACTGAAAACTGAATATCACTTTAACGCATAAGCAGAAATGGTTAAGAGATAAAAGTACCATTTATAACTAGTCCTACTCATGAGCTTCGAGCGATAATTGATTTATCTCTCCTTGATTTAACATCCACTAAGAGTACAGAAGTGAACATCAGTAGCAGATATCAAATAAACCCTGTTCCATTCATTCACCAAAACCTCCTCTGAGGTTGCAAAAGTGCATGTTCTAAGGACAAGTTTTTGATAAAATTTTGGACCCTTCTCTAAATGCATGAGAAGGGTTTAAATACTACTAACTAAATAACTTATTTACAGAAATTGAGGATACGGTTTAAATGACCGTCCTCTTTCTAAGCAAAACTATTTCTAAAATTAAATCTACTATCTAACTATTTCTAAATCTACTCCTTAATGCCGCAAGCATTCAGTATTTTCCTGAGTGGAGTTGGCTGACTGTCTTCCGTCTTTGGTTGAGTTAAGCAAACAGAATCGGCAAGAGCTGGCATTATCTTCTCAGTAAAATTGATGATATATCATCCAGTGATTATGTGTCATTACCATGTATACCTGGTAAAAATCCCATTTCAACTTGGTTAACCCTTGGACTGCTTCTTCTTTTCCTTTAGTCTTCTGTTTCCAATTTGTTTCTATTGCTGATTTCTTGCAATTTTCGGGGCTTGCAGGTGACTGAGTAACTAGGGGCCTTCCTTTTCGAGCAATTTTTCTAAGCGCTAATCGCGCATCGGAAACTGCCTCTGTTTCTTGATCTGGGCTTCCCTGATGCGGTTTTTGCCTCTTGCGCCTTTTTCTCTCATCCAGTATAAAGCTCAAAATTTGCAAAAATAGTGATTCCGTGAGCTCTTGACTCTGAGAATTAAACTGTCTGTTTCTGGTATCAGCATCGTTCAGTACCCATTCAACCATGGCTGTATATGAGAAATCTGTGATAGATGCCTCAGAAGAGTTCTGTGGTTGTTTTTCTTCCTTAAGTGGATTAGGTGTGCCTTCTGAAATGTACATTGGAGCGCTATCTTTCCTCCTCATGGTTTTCTGCATAGTACTACCGTGTATAACACTTCGTCCTTCTTTCCTGTAGTTTACATTGAGGTGGAAGTAATGATAACAGACTAATGACAGCAAAACTTTTAAATGCCGAAGATATGCAAAACATGCCACCTTACGTGAGCTATTTGTTCGAAAAACACAACACCATACTTCATTAACAACTGGCAACAACTCATTTATTCGCATTAAAATACATGACCAACTCTTGGTTGAAAAAGTTTTCTCAAATAATGAGCCAAAACCAACTGTGATGGAGAAGTCCTGCGATTTTGCTTTGAGATATCGCAGATTGCTAGATCGCAAATCGCAATTTCATTGTGCTGTTTTTTATCGCAAGGTCGCAGTATCACAATATCGCAACATCACAACTTTGTAGTATCACAGTATCGCAGTGTCGCAGCATCACAATATCGCAGATCATTATAATCCTTATGTGTGATTCATGTGATTTTTGCGATGCGCGATATGCGATATCGCATATTGGCGATTTTTGAGTTTTTCAATGTGAGTGTTTCTTTAATGTATGCGATGCGATGAGGTTTCGCGTCGCAATCTCGCGTTTTTCATCATTTTAACTCATTAGAAGGTACCCTATCATTCTTTGCGCGATGCAATATCTCTTAAGGAGTGAATTTAATTTTCTTCATTATGAAACTTAGGTTTTTTAGATTCTTCAAGGTATTTTCCTAAGTCCATGATGTTATAAGTTTCATCTAAAAAGAAAATGTAATACTAACTAATTTTTTGATTTTTACTGAGGGTCCCCGCTTATTTAGCATTAGCAATAACACTTCATAAGGAGGGGGGTTGTTGGTGGCCACAACATACTGACAAAACCAAAGTTATGATTATCAAATCCAAGAAGGACACTTACGCTAATTTTATGTATGACAATAGTGACTTGGAGGAAGTGTCTTCCTACAAGTACCTAGGAATTGATATTCATCACAAGCTCAACTGGAACTATAGCATTGAGAAAAGGATCAATGGGGGGTGGAAAACTTATTTTGTTCTTGAAAATAATTGTAAAATGGCAAACCTCGTAATGTGGGATAGAAATAAGTTCCTCTTTGAAACTTTATTCACTCCAGTTATTTATATGGATGTGAGGTTTGGGGTTGTAGCATCTCTAGAGAATCTTGGAGAAAGATTGAGAAAATCTAGAAGCTTTTTGTAACATATAACCTCAAAATTAAAAGCAACACACCCTATCCTATTCTACTTATAGAAGTGGGTCTTTACCCTATCGAGAGCCTAGCTATGACTAGGCTTCTGTTGTACAGGCACAAACTCAATAACATAGGAGACCATAGACTTCCTAAACTAGCTTTAAATTCTAGCCAAAACCACCTCAGGCTCAAGCAAGGCTGGTATAAAGACACCAGGGGTTGGTTAAACTGTTGGGAGATTGACGAGAATGTTGCATTGCAAAACATTAATAACAAAAAAATATTGTTACTTCTATGTTCAAAGAAAAAATGTGGTGTGAGAAAGATTTAGCAGCTAAAATAAAATTAAGATATTATAAGGAGGTCATCAATCCCATTCTAGAAGATCAAAAGTATCTCTTTGTTTTAACTAGCTCAAAGAAGAAAATTAATATAGTCAAGATTAGAACAAACTCTCATGAGCTCCATAGTGAAACGGGTCGTTGGATAGTTCATAAAACACCATGGATGGAAAGGTTTTGCCATCTCTATGAGAATACGAACATCGAGGATGAAAATCACTTCCTCTTAGAGTGCCCCGCGTACAACCACATTAGATCTCAGTTTCAAAATCTTTGTTGCAATATTGCCCTTCTTAGCCTTTTACAATGTCAAAATTACAGTGAGCTCGAAAGGCTTCTCTCCAAGCTTTTTGAGCATAGGAATAAAATCTTAAATCAAACTAAATAATTCGTTTCTTTAGGTCTCATGGACCAAAGTTTGGTCTCAGTGGACGTTAACCACCATCATCATCATCATCAATATTATATAAAAATTTAAGTTATGATTTTTTTTAATAAGTTTTGGAGGGTATTTTAGTATATTTTTTGGTCTAATTTGTTTTAAGTTTGAGTTGTGAACTCTCCATAACCTAAGTGCTCCATAAGTTTTAGGGCGCATTGAATCTATATATACAGTTAAAAACCAATTTTATGTCAAAAATCAAAAGTTAATTCATATTTTTAAAATTAAGTCAAAAACCAAAATTTAATTCATATTATTAAAATTACGTGAATTGATTTGCAATCTTCTTAGTTATGTATTTTACTTATTGGAAGGTATTTTGAATTAATATAATGGTAAAAATTAACAAATATTGGAAAATAGTTTTAATGTTTAAAATTAGAATTTATAGCTATAATAAAATAAAATTTTAATTTTTTTAGTGATGATGATTAACATTTTTATTTAACTAATATAGATTTATTTTTAACTCTATGTCTAGAGGGATCAAATTTTCTAAAATGCAACTTTAAAAAAGACTCGCGTCTTAAGATTTGATCTCTTAAATTTCTTTTAATGCAATATGTATGAAATTTTTGGCAAAAATTATTTATAATTTTATTGATAAAAACAAAATTGTAATATAACAAATTGAATTGAGTAGATTTATTATTTGTATTATTTTATCTTTTTGTAAGCTGACACAAAATTTTCTATTAATAAAAAAAAATTACATTGAAGACATGCATATCAAAATATTTAACCATATATCAAAGTTGCCAAAGCGCAAAAAGACTACCTTGATCATCATTTACCATTGGTTTTACATCACACGGGTAGTAAACATATATGTTCCCAAACAAAAAATAGCAAATTTTTTAGTACTAAAATGCAAACGACAAAAAAAAATTCCATCAAGTACAGTGAAACAAGAGTCCAATGAAAATCGGCCATCAGTTTGCCAGATGGATGCCATGAAAATAGTTGAAGCCACTAGTGCATAGTCTGTGTTGAGGATAAGTGCCAAAAATGTGTTTTGCAAACATATGGTGCCCTTAGTCTGAAATTGCCACCCTAGAAGGGGGAGCTCCTTTGGTAGGTGGAGCATTAGTCGGTTGGACATTGATGACAATAGGATTGTCAGTGATATCTTCAGAGTTGGAATCAGAATCCGACACTACGTATTTTTCCACCCTTTGCAAATGTAACAATATATCATCCAAATTGTAACGAACATTCCTTAGGAGGTGTTTTATGTCCTCCTAACCTGCAAAAACTTTGTAATTATTGTAGAAATTTTGAATAATTTAACACATATTCAACAGAGATTATCCTGATCATGTACTATTGCGGAACATACACAATACATAAGCTCCTCTACGTTGATCATCAATATAGCAGCATCAATAACAATAAAACATCAAGAGCATTCACACATTAACACAGTATGTATCCCGGGGAAAGCATCTCGCTAAAAACCCCAACTATCTGTATATTAATGATTGAGTCATGTAACATTACACAACATAATACTTCTCACAAGTATCTCCACCTCTGTTACACACAATACAGTTCAGATCTGAATCAATCACTGGCTCAAATCTCCTTCGCTGCTTGCCTGCCTCCGCTGCTCAATACCTGCTCAAGAACTGATGATAATTCCAAGGCAACCACGTATTTACTTGGCTAAATCACGTGAGCACAAGCTACAATGTGGGCAAATATGTGAGCAAACTCATTGGCATACTCAATCCCTTGATTGTGCAAGATCTGGTGCACAACTATAGTCACAACTGATAGCAATCTGATTCTCTAACACCTGTCCCTGCTGAACTGAACATGCACTGACATGCAACTGAGTTAACTGATGTATTCATTAGTTGTATTATGAGTTAATAACTTGTGAATTAATTAATAACTAATTCACCCAACTCATCTCTAGTCTATTTGCCAGTTAGACTAAATACAACCAGTTTAACAAAGCTAAACTGAACACAACTCCATCAACTGCACCTCCAGTCCACTAAACTCAACTCACTTGAGTTCTAACTGAAGTCATGCATGCAAATATTCAACTAACCCATAAGAACCACGTATTTCCTTCATGCAATTGCATGTGCCACATCCGTAGCTCGAACTGAAGTGCTCCAAGAGAATAAGACAAAGTTTATAGTCCAAATATTATTGTGAGATAATAATATTTGACTTTTCTATTTTTGACAGCCAGTCTAAAAATAGACTTGATCACTCACATTGTGATCACTCACACTTTCATCAAAAATAGAAGTCCATCTATTTTTCTCAACTTGATCAATCATCCATAAACAGCAACCTGCAATCCATAGACATGATCCATATGTCTAAAAATAGACATAGTCTAAAAATAGACTTGCGCCAAAAATAGCCTGCGGGCCCACTTAGTGAAGGCGACTCTTTTCACTAAGCTCCATCATCTTGTTGCAATCTCAACAATTATCCACTAGTTTATCGCAGAGCACTAGACAAAATAGGGTGTCCAGTTGTTGATGGGCTGCGACAGAATGTAAGAAATGCAATCTTCTTTTCCTAATTTTCCCAGGGTCAGGAATCCATTTGAAATCTTGATTACCCACCTCTAAATCAGAGAAGTAGGCCTTATTGCCAAATTGTTTGGACTCAAGGTGTCGATTCTCCTTTCTGACCTTTGGAGGAACCGAGTCAAACAAGGTGGCCACCGAGTTCCATCCAAATAAATGATTGTGTTGAGAAATAGAGCTACTACTTACACCTCCCCGTCGAGTTGCCATTCTCTGACAAGGTGGCATATTCACTTCGAGGTGCACAAGATTTGCACTAATTTGACTGACCCTAAGACTGAACCCAAGATTGATAAATTGACTCACAAAGCGATGAATTGGAGAGCTCCCAAACATGACTATGTCATTCCCATAACCCACATAGCAAAGTCTTGGATGATGCCCAAGTAGAATGAAACCCTTGCAGAACAGAATCCCAAGCAGGGTTATATCTTCCTCCAAATATGAAGAAAAATCAACTCTAAATTTCAATGACTCTTGGTTGATTTCAATAGCTTATGAACGAAAGGCAATTCAAATGATGGAAATAGACTTTGTAATATACAATCTCAAACAGTTGGAGAACCATGATTCTTTAACTCCAAGGAAACAATTTGAGACAACAAAATATTCCACAAAGTACAATAACTGAAACTCCTCGCATATTGACCAAATTTTGTTACCAGACTTAAACAAAAGAAATTGGTGGTGACAAATTGACACAAATAGACAACCCACATAATACAAAGGCAAAGAATTATCCATTACATACCAGACTTTGTTACCAGACACCAACATGAGACCATGTGACCCAAAATTAAGCATATTAAGCCATAAAAGTCTCCATTACATCTTCAAAAATCCATGGTCGAAAATGCTATTAAAACCAAATCGAAAAATTCCCTTGATACCAAACCCCACATACCAAAATCGGGCAATTGAACGAGACACCTAGAAAATCTGAGCCTTGGAGCAATGACGATGGAAGAACAACCACCAACTCGAAGACAAGTCATGAGACTACGATATGCAAAAATAGGATGAAGAACATTGACCTCTTTCAAAAATTCAAAGGCCTTTGAAACGATAAACCCCTAAAACCCCGATTCCCTCTTTTGGGTAAGTGTATCTTAGTGTATCAAGAAATGGCTTCCAAAACACCCAGCACACAGTGCAGACCATCACATGATAAACTAAAACACAATGACCATAAAACCTTTCAACATCTCTAAAGAATATGATGTACGCTCACCAACCTCTGACCGATCCAGAACATTTATAACGACTAGAGTAGGAGAAATTTCGTGAGGTCGAGATACCATTAATCTTCTTGTGAAGGACATAGATAAGACAAGTGTTAATTGTGGCATACATCTTAAGGAAGACATTCTTTTGTGTTGCGGGGGAGCCATAAATGAGCTCAGAGTGTGCATTATTCACTCCCCCGATTGAGTGTGTCAAAGCCATTATGGCAACTCTGCCAAATATTGTATGATACACACCAGAGACGATGAACAAAAATAGTACCTTGTAATGCCCATCTTCCATTACCCTCGCGCTTTGATAAAGAAACATTGTCGATTTTTTATGTTCCATCCTCCAAACGTTGTGTTTCCAAGTATGGACCTCATGTAAACACATGTGAGTGCCATCACGCATTCCAACGAGAGTTTCATTATGAGCTCGTTACCCACCCACAAGGGGATATTTTTATTATTTTCTCAATTGAACAGACATTATATTTTAATAGTATTATTTTTTTATGTAACTCTTCACTGCAACATTTCCCCATAATGGAGCTAATATTAAATCTTTTAATTTAATTTCAACCTTGCATCTCATTTATTTAATACTCTGCTACAACATCTCTCGGCTAAAGTAAGGGATTGGTTGAAACTCTATAAATTTTATAAATAAAAAAAGCTTTTTAGTGACAAAGCTTTTGAAATTGACATCTAATTTCAATATATAAAAATAATTTTAAGAAAAAGTGGTTTCAACTTCATCTTTCTATTGTAATGGTGAAAAACTCTTTCACCCCCAAAACATCTTAGGAATTTAGGAACATCACTATGATGATTATGCTTATTTAAATAAAATTTAAATTATTTCATTTACTTTAAATAATTTTTATTTCTACTTCTATTTTAAACATCTAATCGAAACTTTCAATTTTACCAAGATATATATTTTTTATTTTATTATAAAATACAAAACATTTAAATGAAAGTGTTAAATTATTAAAATGTTAACATCAAATTTCATTTCCAATTTTATCAAAATACATTTATTTTATTTTATTATAAAATATAAAACATTTAAATGAAAGTGTTAAATTATTTTAAATGTTAATATCAAATTTCATTAGCCGAGTTAAAACATTTAAATTTATAACTATGAAAAAATAAAATATTTATAAATTATTATAATTCGAAATTTTCAATAATTATTTTTCAGAAAGAAAAATAGTAATTTTATTTCTGAAAGCAGTTAAAAAATTACATTATGTAGATGAATTCAAAAACATATCATCTTTTTAGTTAATTCATAAGAAGAAGAAAAGAAATATATAAGAAAATACATAAAGTTTAACGAGGTTAAGTGTGATAAAAATCACTTCACTTTCTCTTTTTCCTTTCTTTTTCTCCACCTTTGGCAAAACTACTTGGTTGGGAGCAATGGTTACTATTCCCATTTGATTACCCTCTATCTGCGAAGGTGCTTCTTTATCTTAATCTCAACTCTCGAAGAAGTGAGCTCTCTTTGTGTCACCTGAATCCTTTTCCATGAATAGATTCCCCTTCTACTACTCTAGAATGATGATCTTGTAGATTTAGAATCTTTCTAGATAAAATTCATTGATCAAGACCCATCACCTTCTCCCTCAGTTGGTTGGTTACCAGGTTGATTCTGTGTTTCTAGATCTGGATGATTTCCTTCTGTTTCTTCTTCTCCATCTTCTATGTTGTTTGTAAATTTCCATCCCCTTTACCGAAGGGAATGCCTCTTTTTCTTTTTTGGTACCCTTTTGTCTAGTGGGCAAGAATTTTGCAGATCCATATTTAAAAACAAGTTCAGCATCTAAAGATTGTATTCTCATAGGCTAGCACATGTGTCCACTAGAAATTTTCATGGTTTATAAGAATACGATTAGTAGACCTTTGCTAAGGTCAATTTCTACACATATCCTAACAAAGGTGAAGATGTCTTTTGATGTTCTGTCTAGGACTATTTTTTTGTAATTGCCCAAAATATTTATGATACTCTCCAACCCCTGGTGGTGTCAAAAAGAAAGGGGGAGGTTTGGAAGCCTCACCCAAATCAGCATAGTTGTTACCACCATGTTTGTTGCATCAAACACATGGAACCATGGGGTAACAAAAAGCCTAGCTCTATCCCAAAACATGGTCCTTCATTTATGACTTTTTCCTTGTCTTGTTGTGTCTCGAAATGTGTTATGAAAAAGCCTTTATAGCACAATATGATATCACACTTTGTTGTCCAATAAGACCCACTCATATAAGTCTTCTTTTGGCCATAAACCATTAAACCTACAAATTAAAGTGGTGGCTTGTAGATCTGGAAAGTCATATTTTAGTTTTGGACTTATTACATTTATGGTTGGTACCTTATCCACTTGCTCAACAATATAAGGACCTGGCATGTTTTGAGGTTGGTTTCCTTAGCAACATTCTTCCCTTTTTAGTGCATCCTTAAACGATATAGATCCATTAGGATTTATGTTGGGGTTTTCGTAATCTAAAGATCCACCACACATCCTCATATTTAATACAATAGTTGAATTCTTTCCAACGCCATAGTCTTCAAGCCTGCAAGAATCCTGTAGCACTTTACGTCTGTATTCCAAGACCTGGGATGCTATTGGTATCCCCATATTGTTACACAACAATTTGTCACTGTCCTCATCTCAGTCCCTCTGTTGTGTCATGTGTCGAATAAACATGTTCATATCTTCCCACCAATGTAAGAAGATTAAGCAAATGCTCTCTAATGCTGAAGATTGACCCTTTTTGACTAAGTTCCTGCATCGTCGCTAGTAAACCCTTAAAATGCACGATGGTTCTCTGTCATGCACTGTATCGTTGCGACATCATCGCTAGTCCCCAGTTCATGACCTGCGACGATCCAAATTTGGCAAATTAGTTCAAACAGTCGGCCTTCTAGATGTTTCTAGAGCTGGTTGTTGGGTCAGTTTGGGTCGCCTTTCTGCCTCTGGGATGGTGGTTCCGCCTCTTGTGCAACCTCGCTTGAGGATAAGCTCCCTCTCCCTCATTTCATGGAGGCTCCTTCTCCTATAAAATCACTCACCATTGCTATGATCTGCTAGCTTTTTTAACTAGTTAGTAGTTCTTTTAGTTAGGGAGTGCTGCTAGTGCTTTTGAGTTTGGTAGATAATTGTGGTGTGAGTGTGACAAGTGTGGGATTGTTAATAGCTTGTAAGTGGTTGTGGAGTGCCATTAACTTTGTATTAAAGCTTGGAAGTGAGAGAAAGAGATATTGTTTGTTGGGAGATCCATCCTTGAAGAGTGAATGCTTGAAGAAACATACTGGCTGGACCCTTCGAGAAGGCTTGCGATGTCAAGACTTGGTTGTAAGCTTTGCTCTTGATTTATTATTAATACAATCAATGATGATTTCCTATGTTTTGTATGTAATTTACTTGATAGCTCATGATTTCTTGACTTTATGAGTAAATAGATCATTATTGTTTCCTGGTTACATGCTTTGTTGTTGTCTTGTGTTGTTTCAAGTTGATCGCTCATTAAGGAGAAGGAAACAAAAGACGGAGCAGTGCAACGGAACTTCATCAACCACCAGTTTGAGATAGGCCTCCAACGATGACTATTGAAGGGAATCGATTGTTGTTTTATCTTTGTTGTGACTAGACCCACTCTAGGGCTAGAGGGGTTGCCTCTGTCTGCAGAGGGAAAACTTTCCTACATCACAAGTTGGCGATTCCACAACTTTGAATATATCATTAGTAGTATCGATGCACTGTATGAATTGATGTGTTTATGCATTGTGTTTCTTAGTGTTTGCATTCGCTTGTGTTTGCTTGGGGACGAACTTTCTACCCTCCTTTAAGTAGGTGTTCATCGAAATGAAAGATGCTTTACTCATTCTAGTTGCATCCTAGGGTTTTGATATACATACGGTAGGGCCTGGAAATTGAAACACAATTCAATATCAACTCTAAAATGAATTGAATGAACCTAAAAATGCATTGGAACATAACACACATTATTTAGAGGTCTAGGCTAGAGACGTGCTCCAGCGTCGTTAAACCTAGTCACTATTGCTTTCACTTAAGGTTGGGTGGTTCCTCCTTTTGTGACTCAATAGCTGCTAGTACGGACTTGCGCTCCCAGTACCGTCGAGTGTATGTTGGGAGACCCCACTAGGTTATCATCCTATATCCTTAGGAAGCTGTGTCTGTCGCTTTGCAAACCATAATGTACCGAACACAACATTTGGGAAGATTGACTGCTGTATGGAAAGTTCTTGGTTTTCATATGATCACCAAGGTGTATATGCAGTTTTACGGGTTGTTTGGTAAGCCTTTTGCCTAGTTCTCCAGAGTAGTCACATTCGTTCCTTTTTGAACTATTTAAAAAAAAAGGTCCATTTGAGCACTTATCGTTTCAGGTTCATTAAACCTCGAAAGAGATAGAGTCACAATTTCGTCCTTTTCTCGACTCTTGAAACATGAAAAGGTCCAGTTTTGTTCCTATGTCATAAAATTTACTGCCCACGAAATATTCTTGGTCACGGTTAAGTTTCTTCATTTTCCGGCTCGTTCCCGATGGTGACATTCCCCGAGTCTACCGACCAAGGTCTTCCCCCAAATGGAAATCCTGGTCTGTTTCCTTCTTTTGGAAATGCCGGTGTTCCGTACATGGCAAAATTGTCTTTGCTTGGGTTAACCATTAGTCTGTCCATTTGGTTGTTTTCAACCTCGATGGTCTCGAATTTCATGACTCCTGTTCCACTATCTCCTTCATCTGAAGCACGACACGTTGATTCCAAGGTTGAGCCTGTGCCTTCTTCCCCTCTTTCTTCACCTTCATCTCCTCCTTCGACTGTGAAAGTTTCACATCTAGTAACCAGGAGACTAAGAAGAAGAAGAAGAAGAAGTCTGATAAATGTGAGGCCACCTGTGCAGCTATTGCTCCAAGTACATCTCAGGTCGGAACACCTTCTGCTCCTCTGCGGAAGGTTAAATTTCCTTGTAAATTGTGCAAGGGTGACCATCTTCTTCGTGATTGTCCTGGCATTCCTAGGACTTTAGAAGTATGGTCTCATGATCTGGCTCGTCCCTCATCGTCCTCTGAAGCTCATGACAATGCTACCCTATCAACTAGCAGCGATAAGAAAAAAGGGAAAATTCGATTCCCTTGTAGCCTGTGTGAAGGCAACCATCCACTTCACCTTTGTCTGTTCATGGATAAAGCTTTTGTCATTTTGGAAAGTCTTACAACTTCTTCACCTCAACTTCCCATTGGTTATCAGAGGCTCTCTTCAGACCCTCTCCCTATTGACAAAGAGATTGACTTAGATTCTTCTCTTGTCCATCCTCCTCTTTCCGAACCTGGCTGTGTTAAGCCTATTCCAGACCAACCATTGGTCGGAGAGAGTGTCAACTTGGATTCACTACATATTGATCACTCTGTTCCAGAAGAGCATCATGATCACTCTGATCATGTTCTTCTCATCTCATTAGATTCTCCTGAGTCCGAGAATGACCCTCCTATCCCAGCTGATTCAGAGGGTCCTTCTTTGGTTCCTGTAGAGAATGGGGCAATCATATGATACTCCCACCAAGTAGTTCAGTCGTTTCCTTCAACTGGAGTTACTTGACTGCTTTCTGCCTTCCATCCTACGTGCCTTTCCAGATTATAGTACATGCCTATGATAAGGCAGTACCTAGCACTGTCTTGGATGAAGGTGCGTCGGTTAGCCTCATGCCTTTCACTACTTGGCAAGATTTGGGCTCCCCACAGCTTGTGCCGGTCATGCAGAATCTGTTGGCGTTTGACGGAGGAACTAGTCAACCTTTGGGGATCCTTCCAAAGTTTCCTGTTACTTTGGGAGGCAAAACCGTCTATATAGACGTAATGGTTGTCTAAGGTGCTTTAGAGTTCAGTGTTCTCCTTGTCCGTGACTATGTTTACGCCATGGGGGCCCTTGTCTCTTCACTTTTCCGTGTGGTTTGTTTTTTGCACGATGGAAGAATGGTGACTATTGATTAATTATCCTTCTTTAGTCCCCCAGTGCCTCCTGTGCAGCCATTGTCTCCCATCGGTTCTTATCTGCAAGCAGTACCTTCCTTGCCACATGTCAATTATGTGGCTACCCATTCCATCTCTGCCTCTATTGATGATCATGCAGATGGTCTCGTACATCATGTACTGGGGGCATTGGAACTTGATCTGTCATTAGTGGCTCATGACATGTATTCCTCCCAGAGTGTGTTTCTTCCATCCTGCGAAGACCTCTTCAGAGCCATGTTCTCATATGGCCCATGAAAAGGAGTCCCGAGGATAGTTTGTCCCTATGTCAACCTCATTAAAAAATGAAACAAGGGGTGTAGAGCATAGTTCCTTGTCTTGTGTCAAGCTCGTTAAAAAAAATTAAATAAGGAGTCACAAGCATAGTTCCCAATCTTGTGTCAAGCTCGTTAAAAAATGACTCAAGGAGTCTCGAGGATAGTTTGTCCCTATGTCAACTTCGTTAAAAAATGAAACAAGGGGTGTGGAGCATAGTTCCTTGTCTTGTGTCAAGCTCGTTAAAAAAAATGAAATAAGGAGTCATGAGCATAGTTCCCAATCTTGTGTCAAGCTCATTAAAAAATGAATCAAGGAGTTATGAGGATAGTTCTGATCTTGTGTTGACCTCGTTAAAAAATGAAGCAAGGGCCCAAGGATGGTTTGTTCCCATCTCAACCTTGTTTAAAAAAAAATAAAACAAGGGGTCTTGAGGAAAGTTCTTGATCTTATGTCAACCTCGTTAAAAAATGAAACACAGGTTATGAGGATAGTTCTTTTACTTTGTCAACCTCATTAAAAAAATGAAACAACTCCCTTTTCCAAATCGAGTCTTTGATCAAGATCTCGTAAAATTCGAGTCGAGTCTTTCCAAGATCTCGAAAGTGAACCTTCATTCCATCCACTGCGTTGAATGCAATGAAGCTTGGGGGGCATGTACCTCGATTTGCGTCATTATGCTGGGGGTATGTGAACTTATAACAAGCATAGTTTTTTGTTTCAAGCTTGTGTAAACATGAAAACGAATCCAAGCAGAGTTCTCCATGGTTTAAGCTTGTGTAAAAATGAACCCATACCCGATTTACATCTCGTGATTGCCATTTTTATCCGCTAAATTCTGCTAGATGAGCCGTGGTTGTTTCATTCCATTGCCACAATCTCTTTGGCCGATCATATGCTTTCACTTGGTTGTTTTTTTCTTTCCTGAGGGACCGCAATGATGAGTGGTTTTATTAGCCAGCCTCTTGACCATTACATGTTTTGAGCAATTCCACCATTGTCGAAACTAGTTTCTACCCTTTATACCACTCATTCCTCCAGGACGAGTCTCCTTTAGGCTCTTTCCTGACTCGTAAAAGATGAAAAGATTGCCGATTTTTTCCTTTTTGGCTCGTTAAATGGAATAAAAGGCGGTCCACTTTGAGCTCTTTTCCGACCATATAAACATGAAAATATTGCCAGAATTTTGTTGTTTCAAGTTCGATACTGGTTATGAAACGACATGTCTTTGATCACTTTTTTACTTTTTTGGATCGCAGCCACTAATTACGAAAAGTACTCCTTGATCATAATGGTCAAGCGATTCTCTCGAGTATTATTTTATATTATTTTATACTTTTCTGGGCACAAGGGACACAAATTTACGAAAAAGGACTTCCCTGGAGTTTTCTTTTCTGTGTCTTTTGCAAACTCTCTAAACATGAAAAAGACTCCGAGTTTTACCTATGTCAAACTTGTTAAACCTTGAAGACATGGGACTCGTTACCATGATGAGACTCGAGCTTCTCCTCCCTAGGGCTTGTTAAAATATTACTAGGTTGGATTCGTTCGAAGGTCGAACTTATATTACAAGCATATGCTATACCCTTCAAGCTTGTTTTAAAAAATAATTGGGGTACTCGCTAGCAATGGTGGGGGGGGAATTTGGAAGTCATCATTAGTTACCTGCGACAGCTAGTCACTCTTGAACATCGACACTTTTGCTTCTTGTCAGGTTGGGATATCCACACACCGTCATTTGGCCTTTCGGGGTTTTGGGTTGCCATGTTGCCTCATTCCATCTAATCCATGTTATCTCCATCAAGCCTCTGGTCCCTTGGTACCAAAATGCTGCCACATGCTGGATTCGTGCCACCAATATGTTCAAGAGTATAATCCCTCTGCAGTTCACACCCTTACCTCCTCCTCTCATACTCTATTTCGCCATCTACCACTTGTTCCTTATCTCGCGTCTTTGATGAGGGAAACATTATGGCCCTTCTGTGATGGATCGTCTCCTGTCGACACCAGCTCATTATCCAGGAGATTGATCTAGAGATCCCCTTTGGTACCTTGGAACTTGCATGCCTCAATGGCAAGTTCTTCATGCTTGACGACAGACTTTCATCATTGGTCTTCAATTGGGTGATTCCACGAGTGTTCAACTTCAGCTCATTTTTCACACTTAGTGGATTGTACTCGACAGTACCTTGAGAGCCATTGGCATTATTGGTGGTTTCTCTCATGCTTGTTAATGGTTTGCATTATTGACCGATAATTAAGCGACTTTCTATCATGCTCGACCTCAGCACATCTATTCGCATGCTAGAATTTGTACTATGATCGGTTGGGTTTCGAGTCCCCGAACTAAGATTACATATGTTCGGGCTGCGTGGATTGGTTTGTGATTACATACATGACTCTTTGATGGATGGCTGCGACCATACCTTTTTCATTATTATGTTCTTATAGACTGGGTGGCTACGTCCATACCACAGACCAAGTTTCATATGTCTTTTGGATGGCTGTGCCCATGCCTAGACTACATGTATTTCATTATCAGAGATATCAGTTGTACTTGCGCCTGAAGGTTCTTCAAGGTGGTGTCCCAGTTCAGACAGTTTCGTAAAGCATTTCACCCCTCCCACTCTCTCGGGCTTCATGCTTTAGGGGGCATCTGTTACACAGTAATTTGTCACTGTCTTCATCTCAGTCCCTCTGCTCTGTCATGTGTCGAATAAACATGTTCATATCTTCCCACCAATGTAAGAAGATTAAGCAAATGCTCTCTAAAGCTGAAGATTGACCCTTTTTGACTAAGTTCCTGCATTGTCGCTAGTAAACCCTTAAAATCTATGACGGTTCTTTGTCATGCACTGTATCATTGTGACGTCGTCACTGGTCCCTAGTTCATGACCCGCGGCAATCCAGATTTGGTGAATTAGTTCAAACAGTCGGACTTCTAGATGTCTCTAGAGTTGGTTGTTGGGTCAGTTTAGGTCGCCTTTTTGCCTCTGGGATAGTGGTTCCGCCTCTTGTGCAACCTCGCTTGAGGATAAGCTCCCTCTCCCTTATTTCATGGAGGCTCCTTCTCCAATAAAATCACTCACCATTGCTATGATCTGCTAGATTTTTTAACTAGTTAGTAGTTCTTTTGGTTCGGCAGTGCTGCTAGTGCTTTTGAGTTTGGTAGATAGCTATGGTGTGAGTGTGACAAGTGTGGGATTGTTAATATCTTGTAAGAGGTTGTGGAGTGCCCTTAACTTTGTATTAAAGCTTGGAAGTGAAAGAGAGGGATATTGTTTGTTGGGAGATCCATCCTTGAAGAGTGAATGCTTGAAGAAACATATTGGCTAGACCCTCCGAGAAGGCTTGCGATGTCAAGACTGGGTTGTAAGCTTTGCTCTTGATTCATTATTAATACAATCAATGATTATTTCCTATGTCTTGTATGTAATTTACTTGATAGCTCATGATTTCATGACTTTATGAGTAAATAGATCATTATTGTTTCCCAGTTACGTGCTTTGTTGTTGTCTTTTGTTGTTTAAGGTTGATCGCTCATTAAGGAGAAGGAAACAAAAGCCGGAGCAGTGCAACGAAACTTCATCAACCACCAGTTTGAGGTAGGCCTCCAATGATGACTATTTAAGGGAATCAATTGTTGTTTTGTCTTTGTTGTGACTAGACCCACTCTAGGGCTAGAGGGGTTGCCTCTGTCTGCAGAGGGAACACTTTCCTGCATCACACATATTTAACTCTATAATCTGCTTCAGTTGATCCACTAAATCCCATCCCCGTGTCCAGAAAATGGAGGTCTTCCCATTTAAGTTTTTGATAAAGATATGAAATTTCTCCAGTTGCTTTTGTTTCTTACACCAAGTTTGATAGGGAGCGATAAAAAACTATATCTAGTTGCCACATTGCTTCACAGTCAGGTCTACAGGAATATAAGGAACTAGAAGCCATGGAATCGAAAAAAAGTCTTGCAACCATGTACTCTATTAGCTTGATAGAGGAATATAAATTCATGCTTCATGATTAAGGTGACTTTTTTGGCCCATCATACTTCTTTGCAAAAATAATCCACGTAAGAGAAAAAACTATAGAACCTTCAAACTATCACCTGGATCTGGTATGAAATAAATCGGCTCTGCAACGTGGATGAAAAAAACCCTTTTTAAATCTTTCTGATTTCAAATATAGGAAAGAGGGATCGAGCCTCCGCTCCATTGCAAAATGAATGAACCCCTCCCCTTCATGTAATAACAACAACGATGTTGACCGCTAGATGACAAGGCGGCGTCCATACCCTGTCCAAGATTACTTATGAAATTTCACAAACCACTTCATTCGCTCGTTGGATACATCGATCTCCTAGACTGAGAACGCCATATCCATTTGAGACGAGCTAAAGCTCGATGGCGGCAACATGAAAGTCCTTGTAAACAAAAACCTTAGCCATTCTCTTCAGTCCTTTGTCCTCGTTCACAAAAAACATTTTTGAAAATTTTAGTAATTGTATTTTTATTTTTATTAAAATTTTAATATCTTTTAAGGTGTGGAAGGGAAGTGCTCATGCACTAGGAAGGATAAGAAGAACTAACATTTTCATGGAATCTTGAGAGAGCTTCCAATAATAAAGTTTAAGCTTAAGCATGCTTCCAAAAAGTAAAAAAGTTTCATGTCTCAACATTTCTAATCTTATAATGGTGGGAAATTTAGATTTAATAGTCAAATATCTTCATTGTAATACCACTCTAACATTGCAGTTCAGGGAGCTGCCATCTTTTCTAGCATTCCAGAACCTAAAGAATCCTCCTCCCAAAGCACTGTCCCCGAAGTACAGATCTCAGAAGGAATCCCTTGGGCCTTTTTCGACGGTGCTTCTCAAAATAACAAAGCAGGAGCAGGACTTGTCATCCATGAATCCCCATCATTCTCTCTAAAAGCTTCTGTGGGGTTAGGAACAGGCTCCAATAATTTTGCAGAACTGCTTGCCCTTAAACTCCTTTTATGTTGGCTCATCCAAAGGCACACCCTCTCTATTCAAATTTTTGGGGACTCCCAAAACGTGATCATATGGGTAAACGGTCAAAGTACGTGCAACAATCAAATCTTAAAACAAATTCTGGGAGAAATTAAAAGACTGAAATCAATGTTTAACAGTTTTTCCATATGTCACATCTACAGGGAAAGAAATGACATGGCGGATAATCTCTCAAAAGACGGTCTTCAACAGGATCTGGGCTACTGGCAAATAGTAGAAGACAATCATGGACAAATCAGCAGATCGATCCAGCCCCCTTATCAACCTATCTGATTTCTGTGGTAAGAAATTGCTGTTTTTATCAAACAGAAAATGCGTAAAACCACAAATCCTACAGCGACGATTCTGTGGCTTTTTTAAAAAACCTTTTCAGGAACGGTGGCTGGTTGTTTTCCTCAATTCCGAGGAGTCCCGTTTCAGTTTTGCTCTCTTACATGTTTTTCTATAGTCTCTATGTATGTACACCCGCCATTAAAGAAACACGGGTCAGCACAATTCAGAGACATTCACAGTACTTAAACAGATCAGTTCAGCAGGCATAAGGCAGAAGATTCTGCAATCCAGTTTTGAAAGAAACTCAGAATGAACAGTGATGCTTCGGCATATACAATGTAAACTTTTTATAATCTTAATAAAAAGTTTCGTTTTTTCTTTTGAAAAAAAATACCTCTCTAACATATTTTAAACCTAGTAAGATTTTCAAACTAATTAGAATATAATTGCAACAAATTCAAGATTGGAAATCATATTGAATCTTAAGGATTAATAATGAAATTTTTGATGGGCTTGCAAACCTAGTTACATAATTCAAGAAAGGTATACTTAGAATAAACAGGGAGGATAAAGTACATCCAATTCCATAATTAATGACCTCCCTCAACACTAAGCAACATGGTATGTGGCAACCCTTCATGGCATGTGAATTTAAGGAACAAGTTTAAGTGATGAAATGAACCGTATTACGAATCCTTTTAATCCTTTCTTCAAAGGTCTTTAACTGGAAAAGTATCAGAGATTCACTCTAGATATTATGAACATGAAGGTCCCTTATCTCAACATAATGGAATTCCCCTCGAGTGTTGATTCACGGTATAAATATGTGGCAGCTAAGCACAATGTTTCATTTAATAGAAGGTATATTGTCTCTATTTTTTTCGTTATTGTCTACAAAATTCTTGACCTTTCATTCTATCTCAGTGGAACTCTCTCCTTGGCCCTTTTATCTTGCAATATTGTGTCCCTCTAGCCCCTTTAGCTCATCCTCCTTTGCCTTTATTATTTCCCCAAAACATTATGACCTTTAAAAAAAATTATAGTCCTTTGTTTCACATATCTGACCTTCAGTAGCTCGACCATCGCTATCTCTTAGTTCCCATAATGTTTCCTCCTCCCCTGTCCCGAGTCTGAGAAATTTTGTGATATAGAGTGGGACATTATGGGCTACCTAAACCAGAAAGGAAAAGTAATACAATTTGTGGAGCCTAAAGACATTATACTTATGCAAACAAAAATTCATCAATTAGAGATACAGTAAGACTTTTTAAACACTAAGTGGACAACTTTAAGAGAACTTCTAATAAGTCAGAAAGAGCCAAATTGAAGAAATGAAATGTACAAGTCAGTAAAGAGTTTTATCCTCCTTTATCTATCAATCTGGAGATACAAGATGAAAATTCAAAGAATAGACACATTAATCATACTCTAGAATGATCAAATGTAGCCAAAGTAGTAAAATTTTTGGATGTTTTCTACGTTCTATACACAATAAAAAGTATAACTCATGAAAATGTTTTGTTGTCATATATATTGGAAATATGGCCAAAGGTCTCTTTAGTAGTACATAGCCTTTACGAATTCTATTGCATTTAGACAAAGATATATACTAATCAAAAATCAAATTACAATAAATTTTATTTTAATAATAAAAGTTGTTTTATTTTAAAACTTTAATAATATTTTTGTTGTGAGGTTAGGCACTTTATATTACTTTCAAAAAGAGGTACATAGTAGTTAAGCTACTAGCCTGCCACTTGGAACACCATACGAGTAGAGAGGTTCAAAATATTAATATTACAAATAGCAAAATTTATAAGTCTATCATTTAAACTATAAGGAAGACTAAAATAAGTATTTTTCCAAAAATTGACAGCCGTAGTTATAACAGTGCCATAATATAAGTCCACAACATAAAACCCAACTCATGTGATCATGCTAGCCTAAGGAGAGTCCACCTATATTGGTGGAGGGGGGTCATTGCCTTCATTGAAGGAGATGAAGATGAGATTTTCTAGTATTTTAGCCAGCACATAAACCTTTTTGTCTAGCCTTTCCACCTTGTCCATCATTTGTGCAATACATACTAGTATTGCTTGATGTGTGTCTAAGTGATCTGTGAGCACCCTTTCCATGAGAGTTTTAATGTGCCAATACAAATTAATTGTTTGCATATATGAAGTTTGACAAGCCCAAGTAGAACTGCCAATATTTGGGATCCAACTCCTTGTGCCCCTATCAACCTGCTGATCAAGGATGAATATGCAGCTTTAACTAACCTCCTCCTCAACCTCTAAGATTATTCTTCGAAATTCATTAGGAATAACCTCCATAAATCTAGTCATAGAACAACGAGTTGCATAGTGTAAACCTGAGGCCGAGAAGATGGGGGCATATGAGTTTCAAAACTGATGAGATGGTGTAATGTTCCAAACTTGAATAAATAGTGATATGCAAAGCAAAAAACAATCAGCAAACACCCATAAAAACTTTGGAATTAAGAACTAGTTGAGCCATTTTATTAATCAATGGAGCAAGTACAATAGTATGGAGGAATGCACTTGGTCTTGCCTCAATGGAAAGTGTGATAGAACCCAAGTGATAATACAATTATATCAAATGTTGTAAATGACTGCTCCTCTAATGCTCTGCGTTGCCCAGAAAACTTCACTCTTACCTGGAAAGTGACTGCAAGAAACTCCTCCTCTGGTGCTCGAAAAATGATGAAACTTCAGCCACAAACTCCTTGGCCAAAACCCACAAAAATGCAAAAATGGTTTGGCCCGATTTGGACTTCCCAAAATCGATCCCCAAAGGCACTATTCAATCCCTAGTAGTTCTACACTGTATGCTGCAAAGATATAACTTAAAACCCCACCTACAGTACTCATAAAATTATGAACCTTTATATTTCAGATCCTTGTCAAAAACCCAGAAAAAACCCAAAAAGGATTTTAGTTGGTTTATACTTCTAAAATTCGACCCCCAATGAGCCCAACCTCAGCTGCAACTGCAAAACTCAGTCGGCTGGAAACTGCTGTAAATCCTCTCGGAAATGCCCCCAAAGTGCTGGGCTGACCCTTTCTATCCAATCCCTAACTTCCCAAGTGAGATCTTGGCCTAAGACACATGCTCCTAAGCTCCACGAAAAACTGTTGAGTGGCCTCTATGTTGCCCCTTAGCCCAACGATTCAAACTGTTAGAATGTTGGCTTTGTTGGCTATAAAATTCAACAATAATGTTGGTATATTGCTGCTATCTCAGCTCTCTAACTCTCCAGCAAACAATATGATCTATGTTGGCCTCTATCTCCCTTTGTGTATTCCCTGGTTGCCTGAAATACATACTACCTACTTTGCATTGGTTGGTGGTGTTATGTTACTGCCCCGAAACTCCTGAAATCCTTGTAGAACTGCCTCTCTAGGGCAGGAACGGATGGTCCCCCAAAGTAGAGGTTGAATCTCCCGCTTGAGAGTTTCGTGGCTAAACAGCTGGTTGACTCAGCTAAACAACAGAGTTAACAGTCAAGTGATTTTGTTTGCAATATGTATGAATGAATCCCAAAATGAGAATTTCTCCCTCCTTATAACTCCTTAGGCCTCCCTTTGCCTCATGTGGGTCCCTCCATCTACCTATTCGACTTTCCCTCCAAGTTATTTGAATGGACCAATTTGAATTCCCATGTGGGTGGCCCCCACATTCCACTAGCAAACAAATTAAGTCGAATTGCCTCCCAAGTCCCTAAGTTGAGAATGATGGGTTCTCTTCCTTAGCAAAAATTGTGCAAAATTGTGTAGCAGCACCCTATTACAAATGTGTTTGAGAAGGGACATGACAATACTCCCCTCCCAAATGTTGCTTGCCCTCAAGCAACCAAAGTTGGGTGCTCTGATATGTGCTCACCCTCCCAAGTAGCATCCTCATTCGGCAAGTTCTTCCAACGCTCCAAAAATCGCTTATCCTCAAGCAATGCCTAAACGAGCATCCTCTCTAACTGGCTCCCCACTATCACTACAACATGCTCCAGGGTCCCAGATGTGCCACTGAATCATCCTTGACCTCAACACTGTCTTGATATGAAAGGATCCTTCAATACCAGGATCCCAGGCCATCCTGTCCAACATGAAGCTCCCCTTGCTCCACTCACTATCCTGCCCGGTGAAATTACCAAAAGTCCCTTGCTCCATTAGTGACTCGGTAAAGCCCAATTGGAGATTTGTATGATCTCTCGTTGCAGTAGACAACGCATCCTTAAAGGTTATTGATATGTGAAGAGTTGTGACACCCCAGTTCCCTACTAGTCACATAGTGGTGCCACCATGTTGACGCTGCGATACTCTGACTATGTCATACTCCCCATCATGGGCAGACAATATCCTTCTCTCCTGGAACTCGATGGTGGAATATTGAAAGAGGCGAGACACATCCTGCCTGGGCATCTCCATGGCACTAAGGCCTGCCCATCCAAATCTAACTCCAAACCTGTGCAACAATAGAGAATGTTTGCCTCCCCATATTATGAAACCCTATGTGAACCCCCATGTGTCATCCCAAGAGAAAACTATATCACTCTTTTCCACGACTCCACTCATCACGGGTGATCTATCGATCAACTGAATCCCTGCATCCCATAGGTAGACCTACTGCAGCATAGCCCTAACAACCGATGGAATCCCTTTGGCCCTCATCTCTAGTCCCTGTATGCCACCCATATATAGGCTCCATACATCATGAACTAATCTGAGGCATGCTAAACTATTTGGTGCCTGCCACTATGTAGTACTAATGAACACTAGAAAGCACGTGTGCCAAATAACTACCCCTTGAATGCAACCAATAGATGGGTATTTGATACGTACAATCGACTCACTGTATGCATATCCATCCTGCTCCTGCCAACCATCACCACTGGTTCGGCTATCCGCCCCCTGCAGAATGTGTCGATACAATGTCGAGAACCCATATACATACTAGACAACTATCTCATCTGTACACGGTATCCTCTGCTCATGCATGGTCTAGACATGCCCTATGGAAAGAGTGAAACATGTCTCCCTTGTGACCAAATCCCTAGGCATAGGATCAATGATGGATGATATGCCATCCCTGTCAGTGATCACCTCATCCCTCGACTTGTGGTTGTCAACTCGCGTACTGACTCGATTCCTCCGCTGAGAAGTCTCCCCTCTACCACACCAAGTGTCATCCAAATATCTTGGGTGAGCTCCCCGTTCCCTGCGACTTGTGCCTAGAGTGTCAAAGGACAACAACGAGATCGCTCGTTCCTATAAGTGACCTAGAAGAGGGTCAGGAGTGTGAGTCCCTATGGATACCATCAAGTATCGCTCATCTATGTCCCCATCAATCCTGGGTGAACTACACCCAAAGGTATGCCCGATATCTCCGTCCATGGGTGTCCTTGGAGGAAACACTCCAAGACCTCGTTATGCAACACCATACGCCTCTAAATACCAATGATCATCCCAGTACTCCTGGACATGCCACTATACACCGCGGCCTACCCCTGTACATTGATGGATACCCTTGGCTGCAGCTATGCCATCCTGTACCGTCCTACTTCCTACCTGTGCCAGTGCACCTGTCACTCCTCACATGTACTCACTGTGATGTGAGGCACTCCCACTCTGCAACGCAGTCCAACACACTACAACACACCACCATGCATCTCCATGCCCACATGTAGACCACTTCTCAACGCTAGATGCTCCCACACATCACTGGATATGATGGCCTAGAGCTATGTCTCTACATGTCAGGCCACACCTGATTAGTATCATCATCTCCACCATTGCATCATTATCCCCATCGATGAATGGACCTTCCCTCCAAATCCCCCCTGATGGATCCGAGAAGTGACTCTCCCTATGTGGCAACAACGATGCCACTACTGCTCCACTCCTCTGCATCCTTTATGCCTCGCACAAAAGTGAAGAGTCCCCAGCTCCATGCAAGGCACCGTTTGGTGGCCTACTAATGCCACCTCCTTTGACAAACTCCTGCCAGAGTATGTTGATCACCCAGTGATCATGTGTACAAATGCCATACCAAGAAAACCAAAAGAGTCTATCCATAAACTGGTCGACCACTAGTGTTGAGCAAGACTCCCCTAACGAATGTGCATGCTCAACTGTTAGTTCAACTACACCATCTTGATTGTAGTCAACCGACATACATGGGAAATAAAAGGTAGTCCCTCCTGGATCCCAATGCCAGTCAAGGCTTCCAGCATCCCCAATGCCTAGAAACTCTTGTTGAGATCCACTTGGATCCACTACCATCTCCATAGTCCACTCCACCGAGTACCAACTCATAATCTCTCACCACCTAATCCCAAGAGAGGGATCGAATGCATGAACTCCTGCACATAGAAAAACCCCAACATTTGGGTGTTGCACCCTGTGCAACTCAGGTCGTTTCATATTGTTATCCTAGTCAATACATGAAATTTGACTAGGTAGATTTGTCTCTCTCTATCCAATGGGCCAAGGTAACCTAACAGTGCTTCCAACCCCATTTATGTATTCTCGAAGAGGGTTTGTCTCACGCCCCAACATGCACTTTAGTTGCACCAGTAGGGAATCCAACTGTTCCCCAACGCGAGTCAAATTAGTTGTGAACTCGACACAAACTACTCTAATTCCCTCCAGCTCCTCATTTTGCTGCAAAATAACCTCACGTACTAACACAACATTCCTTTTAATGCTAGAAGGTTAGCCTGGAACTAGTGGAACTTCCATGGGCATCTATCACCTGTAAAATCGATCACAACTCCAGATACCTCAACAACTATTGGAATCTCGTCCATGGGTGGCACCCCCTCAACAGATGGATCTATGTGTGTAGGCTCTATCCTCTCCACCAAGGTGTCAATTGAGGCTATCAAAGTGGTCTCTAATAAAAGTGACTCATGTGCCACAACGGATATATCGATGTGCTCCTCACCATCCCATGGGCTCTCAACATCATGCTCAACCTCCTCCTCAAGCTCATGATATCTAAAGGCAGGTCTCCACCAACAAAAATGCCCCCTAGTCTCACCCTCTAACCATCTTTGTCCTACGTGCACCTTTTCAGGAGATTTGGTGCCCTGATTTGGTCAGCTTTCCCCACATGATGTAGATGGTTGCACCCCCACGGCCTGCTCACCTCTAACATCTCTTTTGTAAGGGTAAGGATGGGTTTGGTCTATCACCCTCGTCAATTGGGCCAACATATCATCGTCCCAATGAATTCTACCCAATAATATCTGCATACTGGATTTCCCTTGAGCCATGGGTTTGTCTCCGGTTTCACCCGTCACTATGCACTCATACCCAAAGCTTCCATGACGTTCTGGCTAATTTCCCACAGTTGGGCCAAGATCATGTTCTGATACCATTGTAATGTTCCAAACTTAAATAAATAGTGACATGCAAAGCAAAAATGATTTACAACACAAAATTTAAAAAAAATCAGCAAATGCTCATAAAAACTCTGGAATTAAGAATCGGCTGAGCCATTTTATTAATCAATGGAGCTAGTACAATAGTATGGAGGAATTCACCTGGGTTTGCCTAAATGGCAAGCATGACAGAACCCAGGTGATAATACAATGATCTCAAATGTTGGAAATGACTGCTCCTCTAATGCTTTGTGCTGCCAAGAAAACTTCATTATTTCTTGGAAAGGGATTGCAAGAAACTCCTCCTCTGGTGCTCAGAAAATGATGAAACTTCAACCACAAACTCCTTGGCCAAAACCCACAAAAAACTAGAAATGGTTTGGCCCGATTTGGCATTCCCAAAATCGACCCACAAAGGCACTATTCAATCCTCAATAATTCTACACTGCATGCTGCAAAGGTACGGCTTAAAACCCCACCTCCGGTGCTCAAAAAATTATGAAACTTTATATTTGGGATCCTTGTCAAAAACCCATAAAGGATTTTGATTGGCTCAAACTTCTGAAATTTGACCCCCTTGGAGCCCAACCTTAGTTGCAACTGCAAAACTTGGCCTGTTGGAAACTGCCTGTAAATCCTCCCGGAAATGCCCCCCAAAATGTTGGGCTGACCCTTTCTATCCAATCCTTGACTTCCAGGGTGAGCTATTGGCCTAAGACACCTACTCCTAAGCTCCACAAAAAACTGTTGAGTGGCCTCTGCGCTGTCCCCTAGCCCAACAATTCGAACTGCTAGAATGTTAGCTCTGTTGGCTATAAAACTCAACAAGAATGCTGGTCTATTTCTGCTATCTCAGCTCCCTAACTCTCTACCAAACAATATGATCTATGTTCACCTCTATCTCCCTATGTGTATTCTCTCGCTGCATAGAAATATGCACTCCCTTCTTTGCGCTGGTTAGTGGTGCTATGTCACTGCCTCAAAACTCCTGAAATCCTTATATAATTGCCTCTCTAGGGCGGGCATGGATGGTCCCCCGAAGTAGAGGTTGAATCTCCCACTTGAGAGATTCGTGGCTAAACAACCAGCTGAATCAACTAAACAACAGAGTGAACAATCAAGTGATTTTGTTTGCAAGATGTATGAATGAATCCTAAAATGAGAGCTACTCCCTCCTTGTAACTCCTTGGGCCTCCCTTGCCTCACATGGGCCCCTCCATCTACCTATTCAACTTTCCCTCCAAGCTATTCGAATGGGCCAATTCGAATTCCCATGTGGGTGGCCCCCACATTCCACTAGCAACCAAATTAAGTCGAATTGCCTCCCAAGTCCCTAAGTCGAAAATGATGGGTTCTCTTCCTTAGCCAAAATTGTGCAAAATTGTGCAACAACACCCTATTACAAATGTATTTGATAAGGGAAATGACAGAGGGGAATCTCTACCTCTTCTACCTCTTCTGTGACTAGAGGAGACCCTTTGAGGCACCATGTTAGGAAGAGAATGAAAGTGGAAGAAATGATAGCTAGGACAAACGGGATCAAGACATGTATCAGAACCAAGAGGAGAGAACCAAATAGAGGCAGGGAGAAACCCATAGTAGAAACCAACCCAACCCAAAACTAGGTAACCAATCTTAATATTCCATAATAATAGACCTTCGTCCTAAGGAAAAGCCAAAACCTAAAGAAAAGATGAATTGATGACATGGGACTAGGGAGAATACAAGTAAAACAATCAAAATACTATTAGAAGACCAAAAGAAGGTTGGAAATACTACAACCAAATAAAATAGAGTTGAATGCAAAGGTGATAAAAAACCAAGAAATTTAAAATAGATAAGCCAATAAATACTGTAATTACCACCAAACTGAACTTCATAACTAATTGTAGTGCAATCCTTATTCCAAGGAGAGAAATATTGAAAACATTCACCTTCGAGCTGAGAGCAACTATTAAGCCAAAAACAAAATCATTTTTATCTAAAGCCTTCCATCATGTTGGTAATCGAACACTCTTAGACAACTAGAACCCGGAGTAAAGGAAACACTAGCAAAAGAACTAGTAAAATCAGAGAGGATTAATGCTCAATAGACAAAAGGATAATGAATGATAAACAACAACTCATCATTCCTAGGCAACTGATGAACTAGAGACCAATATATATCTTCGACCTTAATTCATTTTCACCTTAACCACCCTTTGTCATAATTCTCCATGAACATCACATATTTCCTCATAACTATAGTTGAAACCATCTTAAGGGTAGACTGCAAGTCTCAATATCCTTTCAATATCTCCCACGCATCAACTTCAATCATATATAAATCCCCCCTCAATATAACATCAAATATATACATATGCACAAGCTCCATTGTGCATAGAGCTTACCAACTAAAAACTATATTGCTGTAACACCCCCTCCTCCCAGGTCCACCTAAGTAGCCAACCAGTCAGGCAAACATGTGATGAGAAAGGTTACTATAAGGGATTCAATTTCCTTGGTGACCTTAAGGAAATGGAATCGATAGAACTCATCAAACAAACCCATCCACATCAACAATTACACCCCTAACAGACATGTGAGCCACTCAGACATCCTGACCCTGGGTTCCACTGATGTTTTAAGCCTCTTAACCCAAAGTCTCTCTCATGCTATAGGCAAGACAGTGACCAACAACTCAAAGTTGGTCTCATAGGCCTCTCTGCCAACGACTGTGGAATTTTCTTAGCAAACCTATGCCAACAACCCCGAGATTTGAGCCACTTTTCTAGCCCAGAATCCAAACCTCTACCCAAAACTTGCTACAACCTTGAAAATCCATCAAAGACATGATAACAATGTTGATAAATCAAAAATCAACCTCAGGACTAGGCATGAGCATCCCCAACTGGGATTGACATGTTGGAAAACACTTCGCATCAATGCAACCTACAGGTTTAAGATATAAGACAAAGCATAAATGATTGAAAGAACTTATGAAACATAACCAAAAGGATCACCTCCTTCTCCATTGAACTATTGTACCATCAATTAGGTCTTGTATCCATCCATTTAACAATTACAGGTAAATACATGAAATAACCATGACATGAACCAGTCACATAACGATACTTATAACTAGCATTAAACCATATAAATATCAAAGATATGAAAGTAATTAAATCCACATATAAGCAAGTACAAAAGTAAGAGAACTTAGTTTTTATTAATCATAGGCAAATCCGACCAGGTTCGGGACTTCCACGTACCACCCAACCATAGACATGGTTGAACCAAATCTTCCTTTCAGCCAATCACCCCCATGCCATATTCCAAGCATGAATGTGAGATCTCATAGAACAACCAATCCAAGAACAATCAAGGGAATCCAGAGGTTAAACCACCTCCACCCTCACCAAATCGTGATCACACCAAAACCGATGCTTCGATCAAAACTGAACCGCACTTGGAATGCCATCTGGAATCCATCACTATCCTTGAGGAATTTTTCATCTCCTTGTCTCTTAGGCTTTACCACAATCCAATCCCGGATCACTAGATCCTAAATCAAGACCAGTCTCTCAAGTTTTACCATAATCCAAACCCAAATCACTAGGCCCTAAACCGATGCTTCGATCAAAACCAAATCGAACTTGAAATTGCTATAGGTTGTAGTAAACCACCTGGATGCTTACATTTCGTCTTTACCTGCTGACAATCTAAACATTTAGCCACAAACTCTGCCACTTCCCTTTTCAAATTCAGTAAATAGTAGGACTTCTTTACCGTCGTTAATGTCTTCTAGTATCCTGGATGACCCGAGTATGGCTTAGCATGAAAATCCCTCAAGATAAGCTTCTTGAGCTCACTACAATTCGACGCATAGATCCCATCTTGAAATCTCACCAACCATTTATCGTGAGACAATAGTCTACATCTCGATTATTTGTACCTTTACCTACACCTGTACATGTACCTATACCTGTGCTCTGATGTAACCTGTGCATAATCTCCAAGTATTTATCATCCCTTTGTCTTGTCTGCAAGATCCTATCCTATAACTCTGTCCCATAAGAGCTCATAGTTGCTATATGATTTACATGTACCTTCCTACTAAGAGCATCCGCAACCTGGTTCTCCTTCCTTTTGATGTATCTGGTATCGAAGTTGAACTCACTAAGGGTAGCTAACCATCTAGCTTGCCTGGCATTCAGATTCGGCTGATCAAACAAATATCTCAACCCATTGTGATCGCTCATCAATGTAAACCTCCTCTCAAGAAGGTAGTTCTTCCACATCTTCAATGCATGTATAATCATTGCTAGCTCAATATTGTGTGTTTGATAGTTTTACTCGTGCTCATTCAATTTTCGTGATTCATAACACACTACCTTCCCTTATTACATGAGAACTCCAACAAGTCCTCTCTTGCAAAATTTGTACACACTACAAACTCCTTGTCTGGATCCACAATCTTTAGCACTGGTGCATGTGTCAACAACTGCTTAAGTTGCTCAAAACTAGCCTCACACTTCTCTGTCCATTCAAACTTCTTACCTTTCCTCTGCAATGATGTGATAGGATATGTAATGTGTGAAAAGTCCATGATGAACCTATGGTAGTAACCCGCCAATCCCATAAATGATCTCACAGGCTTGTCCACATCCTTAGGAGTTGCCCACTCCACAATAACCCTTATCTTTTTTGGATCAACTTCTATGTCATCCTTGGAAAGGACATGTCCCAAGTAATGCACCTCTGTCTGAAAGAAGCCACACTTGCTAAGTTTAACATACAATTGATGCTCTCTTAGCAATCTCAACATTGTTGCTAAATGCTTGGCATGTTCTTCCTCATTCTTAGAATATACCAATATGTCATCAATGAATACAATAACAAACTTGTCCAGATAAGGATGCAACACACTATTCATCAAACACATAAATGTAGTTGGAGCATTAGTCAAACGGAATGGAACAACAACAAACTCATAATGGCCATACCTGGTCTTGAATGCAGTCTTGAAAATATCCTCTTCCTTGATGCGTACCTGATGGTATCCCAATCTCAAGTCTATCTTAGACAACATTGTTGCTCCCTTCAACTAATCAAAAAAATCATCAATCCTCAGTAAAGGCAATACACTCGACCTAATGTACCCCTTTTCCAACATTTCCTTCAGCTGCAACTTTAACTCAACCAACTCGTGTGTGCTTATCCTGTAAGGTGCTTTTGATGCTGGAGCTGCCCCTAGCACCAACTCAATAGAAAAGTCTACCTCCCTGTGAGATGGAAACTCTTAAATTTCCTTAGGCAATACATCTTGAAACTACTGCAAAGCTAGGTATCTGCTTAACACATTTGCATCCTTAACCTCTTTATCCTCGTCACTAGAAATGTGTATTGCAAACATCACACAACCTTTTCTTCAACTATGCTTAGCTTTCATAGCAGTAACCATCCTCATTGATGTAGGCTTCTTCCTCCCTTGCAAAGTCCTCCTTTCCCCACTATCATCCACACACTCAATGGCCTTGTTCAAGCAATCCACTTTGGTTATGTGAAGGTGTAGCTAATCCATACCCAAAAGCATACTATACGAACCCAATGGAAATACATTCAAATGTCCCATTGTAGGCATGCCATTTAACTCAAATGAATAAGCTCTTACCTAATGGTGAACTCACTTCTTTTTACCTATATCCAACTGTAACAACCAAGATTCTGCATGCACTTATTTTCTAAAACCACACTTATCCACCAGGTCAGGATTAACATAACTATGGTTACATCCATGATCAATCAAAATAGAAACAACTTGATCACAAAGCTTACCGTCCATCTCAATGATCGATGCTTGATGATCCACCTACTTGTTGTCCATAGCTTCATAGATATGAAGAATTTTATGACCAACATCACCAACTGTATGCGACTCCTGAGCACTGTAGATATGGGGTCTACCACCACTCTGATACTGCGGACAATCCCTCTTACAATGATCCTTACCACATATCGAACACTGCAATGGTTCCCTACCACTGCCTCTAGTTTGCTTCTCTCCACATCGTTTCTCAGTTGTATTGAATCTCTTGTAAGGAACTGCATTTTCTTTCTCACTTGCATCCTGAGGTCTTCCTCTCTTTGGTGGCCATTTTCCTTTAGCTTTCTCATTTCTTTACAAGTCATGCTTGGGCTCCACGTTGTGCTTCGATTGCTCATAACCATGTTTCAACTTTCGGATGGCCTCCTCCAACGATCTAGGCTCATTGAACTCAATCCGGTATTTATATGTAACTGGAAATCCACTAATGAATCTCTGAACCTTTGCTTTCTCCTCCCTGAGGTAAGGCACATATCTCAGCAACTCCAAAAATATGCTAGTATACTCATTATCTATCATAGAACCCATCCACAACTCATAAAACTCCTTAGCTTTATCGTCATAGTACCTCTCCGACAAGTGCTTCTTCTTGAAGATCCTTTTAAATGCATGCCAAGTCAAATCCTCTTCATGTATACCTTTGACATTCTTCATGTCTTCCCACCAAATATTTGCTTTACCTTTGAGACTAAAAGTGGCTATCTTTTCTTTCATGTTTTCTGAATAATCATGCAATCAAAAGAATTTCTTCATACCAAGCAACCATGCTTCTGCATCCTATGATTTCTTCATCTCTCCATAAAAGGTAGGTGGATTTGCCTTCTTAAACTCATCTGACAAGTTTCCCCTATCACTCCTCCTGTAAGGATGATGATGATGACGATCATGATTTTTATTAGAACTAGAACTATAATAGTACCTGTGCTGATCACCTCTCCTATTCGGAGTGTCCAACAACCTGCCATATCTAATCGTGTCAGATCTATTCGACCTGTGTCTACTAGGAGACCTATTGCCATATTCCCCATTAGTTTTGTCCTCATGTCCATGGATGATCCAAAGTGGTCCTTGTCGGTGCAAATATGACAAACTTTGAAGTAGTGTTGCATTCACCTCTTCTTGTTTCTCTTGTGCCCGCATGATTTTGCCATTGTATTCTTTGCAACTCCTTATTATTCCTTCAGGTTTCTCATTGTGTTTGTCAAGTCAGAAGATTTGCCTACACCATGTTGCCCATCTAATGAATAGGGAGATTCTATGTAGTCTATCACCTTGCTAGTCATCTGATCTCTTTCCTGCAAGGCATACTATGTCAGCGAAACCAAATCACAATAAACCAACGTACCTTAGCATAATTCGGGGAGGATACCTTGTCTGCAAGATCATCAAATCAACGTGATACATGTATAATATAATCATAATAGCATATAGACATATATCAAATAAGTGTATCAACACATAAACACCATTCTAGCCAGCGTCCAGTCATCAATGCAAGGCCATATCAACAATGCATGGTGTGACCTCATGTATGACAACGACCATTACTCCATTTCACACATTGTCACATGCAACTATCAACATGAATAAGTAATGCCTAATCAACTGCACATGCAAAAGGTTACCTGCAAGTATTCCTGGTGAAGCTGCTTGATACTGCTCTTCTTCCTTGGTCCTTGCTTTCCTTCCTTTCCCTTTGCTTGCTTTTCCTTTCTTGATCCAAAGCTTGAGTGCTCCAAGAAAACTCTAAGTGACCAAGAGTGAGAGAGAGAGAATAATGATCAACCATATCTCTGCAAACATGCCACCTTCAAAGTGCATGCCCGCACGCTAAAAAAGATCCCAAAATAATTAAGAAACAATCACAAAATCCAAAAGGTTGGCAATGCATTGATCCCCTGGAAGAGGCAGCAGATGAATCAGAACTCCCAGAAAATACCACAAACAACAATGAACAAAACATCACACAGAAGGATGAGATTGACCATATCTTTGCATTAATTTTGAATTCAACCATCCCACAACAATAGAGTGAGAAACACATCCCTGGGAAAGAGTTATGTGGCAACAAACAAATACATGGATCAAAAGGCTCTAATTCTGACAAATAAATCTGAACAACTACAATAGAGAATCAAATGTCCATTTTAATATCCACATCCAACACTAGTGGTTGGCGAAAAGTGGAAAAAAATAAAGGTAGAAAATAATAAATTAGTTTGTTGGATGTTTTTCTATAGATCCTGACAAAACATGATCTGGTTATTATGCATATGCTCTTTAGTATCTACAACATGTAATTTTGCTCATTATGAATAAAATTATGATTTTTCCTTGGGAAAAAAAGATGTTTGGTGCATTCTCTTCCTTTTGTGAGAGATCTCTAAATCGATTTCAATCTATGATGCATGCTTCAATATCTTACTATCTAGCCCTTTGTCTGCAAACCTTTGCTCCATTGGAACAATATGTATGGTTCATAACTTGTCTAAATTTTTTGAAGTGTTAATATTTAAGCAGTGTGAGGTCAATTTAAACCAAGTGCATTGTTTCGCTTGACAAAATACATTTTTCATGTACAAAGATAGGATTTTCTAGAAAAGCTCACCTCATGGATGTTTGCATTTTTTATGAAATGTTGTCTCAACTATTGCAGTTGTTGGTTAGTTTTCGCTTTTTTCCTCTAATTTAATTTTTTTCCTTATGCCTTTTCTCTCAAAGTGTTTTTAACTTATCCAAATGAAGTTTGTTTATTTGTTTTTAAACCTGAAGTGTTTTTAAGTCTAAAGGAAGATGATTTTTCCATCTAGACCATCTAATTTGGTTTCTCACTTATATTTGTCTCACATTGTGTAGCATTGTGCTTTAACGTTGATTTGCATAGAATTCGTCTATGGCAATATGTTTTTTGCATATAGCTCGTTGAATAAGTTATTGTGTATTAATTTTTCCTTGAAAAAAAATAATGCAGGGTTGGAATTGTAAAGTTTGATAGGTAAAATTACATTACAAAATTGTTTCAAAGCATTTGAAATTGCGGAAGTTACCAAATTTTAATCTCGAAAGTGCAAATTTCTACTACAATTTGATCAAATTACCTTAAAATAATTTGATGCAGCATTGAAATCTTAAATTTTGATAGGTAAAATTACATTATAAATTTGTTTCAATGAATTTATAATTGCGGAGGTTACCAAATTTTATTCTCAAGATTGCAATTTTCTACAACATAATTTGCTCAAATTACCTTAAAAAACATTTATTAAAAAAATAACATGCTACTTTATACTTGTATATGGACATATGCAACCTTTAATACTCTCATTTTCCCTTATCATGTGGAACACTTTGACAGGATTGTGGAAATGACTAATTTAGTGTGATATTTGAAGTCACGACTTTAAAGTGTTGTAACTCTCATTTTTCCATTATGTAAGTCTTTTGCAACTAATATATGTCGTATTTCTCCCACTAAAGAGTCAAAGGAAAATGGAATCATTGTTGAAAAAAATGTGCACATGGCACCACAAACTATTTGATATGTATATACAAATTACGAGACTTCATGGAGATGGGGCACTATATTGCCTTTGAGTTACTCCAAACATGCATATGTAGAACGCGATGTAATATGAAAGAACCTATGGCAATTGGCTATGATACATTAAGCACTATCTCTTTAACCAAACAATGTCACCCAAAACTTGAAGCAACCAATATAAAACAACAATAGGATTCTTCTAATTTGTCATCCTTTCGCTCATACAACACCTAAAATGAGGCAACATTAGTCTAAATTAATCTCTACATGCGGTTTCCTCTTAGTAAAAATTGTCGATTCTAGAAAATCAATATTTCTTCACAATGGTTTTATATCTTTCATTAGTATAATAAGTGATAAATTATATCTCTGCCAACCTTCATCATCTCAAAATTTCAATTATTATTTCAATTATGTATTACCAACTTAACCCAAATACAATAAATAATCTAACTCTAATACAACAATTATTATTTAAAAATAAACTATCACTTTTCTGATTCAACAATTTCAAATTAACTATTCTATCTTGTAAACCTTTTAAAGCAATTGCTAATTTATTAACTATAACTTTATAAATTTATAAAATCTTCGTCACTTTTTAAAAAATATAAAAATATTGTAATATTTTTTTCCTTCCCATTTTGTAATTTATTATTAACTTTAACTTTTAACCCTTCACTTTAAAAAAATAATATAATCCACTTTGCTTTAAATTTTTTTTTTTAAAATGAACTAGTGTTAAGAAAAGGCTAGGATGAGAGAAGTAACAAAAAAAATAACACACCATTTAATATTTATAAATTTCAACGAATTAAAAAAAATCAATATTTTATTTTTTTAAATTTTAAATTACATTTTTAAAAATAATATAATTATTATTTTATACTTCTAATTTTTTAAATCAAAATGGAATGGTGTAATTAAATCTTTAATAGTTGTAATTTTATTCTTTTAAAAAATAATTTTTATTTATATTATATTTTAATTCAAAAGTATCTCTCTCACTATTTTGAAATAATTATTGGAAGTTTCTAAAAGTTATTCTTATTATTTTAAGAAAAATATTAATTAATTGGAAAAACTAAATTCTAGAAAGTTGACTATCTTGTATATATGTTAATGATAAGGTTGTGTGGAAGTATGTAGACCAGATGTGTGTTTACTAAATTCTAGAAAGTAAGTTAATGATAAGATTATGAGTGGTAGTATGTATACATATATTTTTAGTATTGACAAGATGTCTATTTTTGTCTTTAAGATATATTTTATTCACATTGAATCATATTCAAATTCATATCTATGACTTTATGAGTGGAAGTATGCATATATATCTTTAGTATTGAGAAGATGTGTAATAGTATGCATATATATCTTTAGTATGGAGAAGACGTGTAATTTTTTTAAGTGTAATTTATATTTATATTAATCAAATAACTGCTCAAGTTTTAGATATTTTAATTTTATATTATATATAATTAAAAAAATATAAATTTATGTATTAATTTAAATACATAGTTTTATTATATATTTAATAATAAATAATTTATATTTATTTTAATTATAATTATTTAACATTAAAATATTATTATTTTTAATTATTAATTATATATGATTTCTTAAAATTTGATAATTTTACATGTTTGATAAATCAAGATTATAAATAGATTTGATTTTACATAATTGATTTTTTTTTATTTTTTTATTTAATAGTTTTTAAAAAAAGCAAGAATTACTCAGTTTTTTTTTTAGCATTTTATTTCTATTTTTACAATAACGTCACTAGCAAAAAAAATTCTCCCAAAACATTAAAAATCATCTCAAAAATGGAAAGTATTGATGTTGGAATAACACTTCTCTTTTTAAGGGTAAAATTTCAACATGTTTTAAAAATGGTAGTGAAGACCAATTTTTACAAAAAACACCCTAAAGCATTGATGTTGAAATAACTTCTATTTTTTTCTTCATGATAAATTTTCAAGATTTTGAAATAATGGAGTAAAATATTTTATCATGACTCTGAAAAACATTAAAATTTCAAAAAAATAATGAAAACAAAAATTACAACAATAAAAAAACAAAAATAAAAATAACAAAGGTAAATAAAAATATGTATTAAAAAAAGACATAAAATTAAAAAAATGACAAAAGAAATCAAATATATAAAAAAGA
>APFE030243814.1:172772-190432 GCA_000404065.3 Pinus taeda
AGCCATTGAGAAATGCGGTCTTCACATCCATCTGGTGGATCTTCCAACCCATCTCTGCTGCAATCGATATAATGGAGCGAATAGATGTATACCGAGCTACGGCAGCGAAGGTCTCCTCATAGTCAACGCCGTCTACCTATGAGAACCCTCCGCCACAAATCAAGCCTTGAACTTCTCGATGCTGCCATCTGCAGCATGATTTATCTTGTAGAGCCATCTGTGTTGATTTGGGGTAGCATCGGATGTGCTCTAGCCATGAAAATTAGTGGAGAGGCTAAAGCACATGAGATCTCCAAGACCCGAAAATGGTTTGGGAAGATTCTAAACAATTTGGGAGATATTAAGATAATTAATATTTTTAATGGAGTTCCTAAGTCTAAACTTAAGAAAAATAAAATATTAATGTGAATTAATATAAAACTGGGTTAGAATGGTTCAAAAGTCATGGATCAAGCCAAATCTAATCTTAGTCGTTGATTAGAGATTTAATCTCGGTCGTTGATGGACCCAAGAGAGATCAAGAGCTCGATTTTCTGGGGCAGGGTTTGTTGAGGAAATTGAGTGAAGTGATCTAAGTTGCAGCTGAGGGGCAGCGAATACATTACAGAGAGGCGAAGTTAGTACTGGGAGGATCAACACAAAATCCAGGAGAGGTTGACGCAGAGCTAGCTAATTAATTTGACCCAAGCATGAAGAACATGCTTAAGTAATAAAATAAATAAATAAAAAAATAAAAAAATTCATTATAAAGATGGACCATAGTTACAAAATTTAACACTCCCTCTTAACTAGGGAGGTATTCATAATGACTATCAAAATGTTCTCAAGATAATAATTCTATAAGGAAGGATCATCAAGATTATAATAAGCATCATCATCAATATTATAATCACCAGCATCAACCACATTGCCATAACCTAGTCAGTACCCATGAAGTATGGCACATATGCATTGTTTGGTGTCCACCAATAGGCCGCCATAAACAAGCTCACTCTAGGCAGAGATCAGAGCATGATACCAAAACAAGCTCACTTTAAAAAAAAGGTCAGAGCGCGATCGCAAAAACAACCTCACTCTAGGAAGAGATTCGAGCACAATGCTGGGAGGCTATGGCCTCTAGGACCATTCTCCCTAACCCCAGTCAAAGTGATACAGTGACAACATCCCTAAAGTGATACAATGACACAAGGAGAATGACTATCCTTTGCTGGACCATTTTCCTATACAGTTCAAAGTGGCATAGGGACTACAGCCCTAATCAGGTCACTATATAATGATACAAGGATAACCTTTTCCATCAAACCATTCTTCCTAATTCCTATCAATGTACTTGATACAGGGATAACATTCCTAATTTCAATCAGAGTACACGACACAGGAAGAATGTCTATCCATGATGCTATCTAATATATCAAACATTCTCCTTAATTCCAGTCAATGTACTTGACACAAGTATAACATCTCTAATTCCAGTCAAAGTATATGATACAGGGAGAAACCATATCCATGATGCAATCATCAGCATTGCTCCCTCTCAACCAGGGAGGCAATCTCCACAAGCCAAAGCTTGTCTCAAAGGTGCACAAACTTCCCTCTAGAAAGAGGTTTTGACAAGACATCGGCTATATACTCGAGCTTTACTGCACCATTCATTATCATGTTTGTCATCATACAATCCTGCAAGTAACCTCTGAAGCCATACTACTTCTCTTCATGCTCTTCAAAACCCTGAGGTAACTCTTACAATTGAGGCAAATGTCATGACATGTTCCTCTCCATATTTTTGGGAGAATCTTTTGAAATCTTGCTTCTATGTTGCCATCTGTTGCATGCTAAATCTTGACTTCTCTTTGGGCACAATCAAGGCATACTTCAAACAACCCGCTCCCTCTGAACTGGGTCTTATTTGGTACAATATCCTTCAAGTAGAAATTCTGGAAAATTCTCTTGCTTTGCTTCGTTCTCCCACTTCTCCCATTTGCTGCCAAAGACTAGGCAATCTTGCCATTTACCTGCAATACTAACTCGGAGTTCATGGAAGAACGATTACAACCAAGCAAAGGATACAAAGACTAATCGAATAGTAAAGACAATAACAATAGTAATAATCAAAGAGGAGAGATATAGAGTACTTGTCTTTTGAGAATTATAGGAGAATGTCAGTTCCCTCTTAATTTTAGCCTTCTTGCATTCATCTAGCAACTTCATTGCCCTTGTCTTCAATATCAACATGATGTCCCACCTTCCATCCATGAACTAGGGTTTCTACTTTCAGCGGAAACGATTAATCCTAGGGTTTTGTCCACATGCCCTAGGGATTTCTTATTCAAGCCCCTGCCAGGGTTTACAAACCCTAGATTTTCCAATATCCAAAACCATAGAATCTAGCCAAGATTTTCTTGAAAGCCCAAAAGACTTTGACATACATCGGATCACAATCCTTCAGCAAAATATCTTCATAAGAAGTCTATGCTTTATCAATTTCAGTCTTCAATTTTAAGGAGGGCTTGACCTCTTATTTCTACTAAACTCAGTGTAGCAAACTATCATAGAGACTTCATGTCTCCTTGATCCTTAATATTAAATCTCTCTGCTTTTCTATGAGTATAAATACAGGATGCATTACGCCAGATAATTTCCTCAACTTTCTGTGGCTCAGAAGAACTTAGTTATGTAAGCCATTTCCTGCATATCTCTTTCCGGAGTAATCTTTATAAGGTATCAGGTTTTCTTGACCTAATACTTGCTTCAACCATCAACCATTTTTGCTTGTAGACAAAGATCCTTACGTCCTTCAACTCAGCTCCTAATAATTCATTATGGTTTATAGATTTCTGGTTTTGCTAGTTCACTGTAGTCTGTCACTTAGGGCATCAATCTTATATAGTCTTTTCTCAACATACCAAGATGTCTTCAAACTCCTTTGGACTAGTACTTTCAAAGTAATACAAGCTCGAATTCTCACAAGACTCCTTAGAATTTTGTCTGCCATAATTCTAAGTTAGTTTTTATTTGCAACAAATAGATTGTGACCTTATAGTGTTTAGACTTTCTTGGCTTCTTCATAAATGCCCTCGATGGTTTCTCGAGAGACCACTTTCAAATCAAACATTTGATATACTTGACCTAGTACTTGCTTCAATCATCAATCATTTTTGCATGTAGACAAAGATCCTTACATCCTTCAACTCAGCTCCTAATAATGCATTATGGTTTATAGACTTCTGGCGTTGTTGGTTCACTGTAATCTGTCACTTAGGGAATCAGTCTTATATAGTCTTTGCTCAACATACAGAGATGTCTTCAAACTCCTTTGGACTAGTACTTTCAAAGTAATACAAGCTCAAATTCTCACAAGACTCCTTAGAATTTTGTCTGCCATATTTCTAAGTTATTTTTGATTTGTAACAAATCGATTGTGACCTTATAGTGTTTAAACTTTCTTGGCTTCTTCATAAATGCCCTCGATGGTTTCTCCAGAGACCACTTTCAAATCAAACATTTGATATATATTTGATACAAGACTTTTCCCCAGCATATATATAATCAATTCCTTTGGATGCAATCTTCAAGTGTTTTTGATAAAGTTATTGAAATGCATACCTTATCTACCAGGTTTAAAATTACAGACCTGTAATATTACCAGCCTATGCATGCATCTTCATCCCATGTCAAATTCCATTCTTGTAGCCATGAATGTTTCTCAGGTGTCATATACAGAGATCTTCACTCTTGCAATTGTAAGCAGACATTCAGTGGACCTTTTGAAGAACACCTGGTTTTGACATTAGCTGATGGAATATCTTAATTAAGGTTCCTTGAACTTGGTACCTGAAGATCGTCTTGAAGACAATCAAATAACCTTTGCTTTCTAAAGGTAATCTACCTTGGTAATGTGCAATAGCAACTTGTATTTGTTTAAAACTGTCGATCTCACTGGACATAACAATATTAAAAACAAGAATGTCTCAGTCACAAAGACTTGGTCAACTAAAACAAACCGTATTGTTTGAAAATTTTCTGAGTTACTTGCCCTTTTAATATAAGTGACTGAGGAATCCTTGATTGAGGTTCGATCTGAGGTTTTCAGCCTCTATAACATTTCTGAGATTTTCACGTAGACTTGCAATTCTGGTACAACGTATCTTTCATCATAAATGAATGTCCTTAGAATAAGAAAAAACAATGACTTCGATATATTACAAGAATGAGATACAAGCCAAACACAAATTGAAGGCAGGCTCTTCCATAACTTTTAGATACGATCTGAAGTTCCTGAGGCTTCTCGGTCATTCAACAGGTTCTGAGAGCCCTTGGATTATTAAAACATTGTTCCATTTCTTGCCAACAAGGACTTCTTTTATAACAAGCTTTCTAAAATAATATCTAGTCTTACAGAGATAAGATAATGGCTTGGCCTTTCAACAGATCTGGTGATAGTGACTTCTCGACTTCTAAAAAATTTGAAGGATTCGGTCTCATTGAGTAATATTCAGATCTGGAACCTTATTAGGACTTCAGGATCATGATCACAAAGGCTCATACATTTTTCAGTCTTCTGAGATTGACCTAAGGCTTATTCGGCCTATTGAAATTGTCACTTTGATTGCTGGCGCAGGAACTGTGGTCAATGCCAATACCCTGAATTTATTTCTTACAATATATCCATACATTTTATAGGTTACCTGCTTTGTCCGACTTGTTTGCTTTATAGGACTTCAGGATCATGATCACAAAGGCTCATACATTTTTCAGTCTTCTGAGATTGATCATTTTATAGGACTTCAGGATCATGATCACAAAGGCTCATACATTTTTCAGTCTTCTGCGATTGACCTAAGGCTTATTCGGCCTATTGAAATTGTCACTTTGATTGCTGACGCAGGAACTGTGGTCAATGCCAATACCCTGAATTTATTTCTTACAATGTATCCATACATTTTATAGGTTACCTGCTTTGTCCAACTTGTTTGCTTGTATGGAGATAAATGATTACCTAGATCTACAACACATCAATTTTGAAGCTTCTTTCCCTATAGACTTTGAGATTTTTGGACCCCCTGTAATAAATTCCTGAAATTTTCAGACTTGCTGGAACCAATGTTCCACCAAGGTTCCGGGACGGGGGGCGAGGGAGCGAAGGGGCGCGGGAGCGGCCTATGCAAAAGCTCCCCACCATTTTTTAGGAAACGTGGCGGAGCATCAGGGTCTTAAAAACTTATAAATATAGAATATAATTTATTAATTGAGTCCACTATGACAATTTGGTTTGAATTGAAAAGCTGCAAAGCATGATCATTGATATGTATATCATTATCTAAATTCTAATATATCAATAAAATAATAAATTATAATTCTAATTTTATAACCATACATCAATGATCATACATTATAACAAAATACAAAGACAGCAATACCACCATCTTCAGCATTCTGATAATACACAGCAAACCTCAACAATGTCGTTGTAGAAGATCACTGTAGATCTATTCTTCCTGCATCTCTGTTATCAATAAAAGATCTTAATCTCTGAATCTTAACACTTCTGTCCTCTGCAACTTCAACAATATGTTATCAAGGCAACTCTGTTCAGTTCTAGGCCAAACTGGTATAATCATTGGTGAGTTTTGCCCATCTGTACATAGTATCAATTACAAGGATATACAAAACAACAGTGTTGTGTTATGCTCGTGTGAATTCTATTGTCAATTGTATCCTTGTTGAAGAGTGACTGTTGTGCAGACTCCTGATGGCATAACATGATGCTAATGCCGCTGTCCACTGGTGCACATTTGTGTCTAGAACATTACTCATACTTCTATCATAGCTCCAAAAATCTGCAATCTAAACCTGTAGCTTCCATATCTGACAATTTGGCTATATGTATTACAGCTTCTGCTCCTTTACTTTGAAAGTCTTGTTTAAATTCAAATTACAATGACCTCAACGATTACTGTAACTTGATTATACAGATACTTATAAGACACCAGTTAGGGTTACTTAGAGAAATCAAAAATACTTCAATGTGATCGGTGTGTCTTTTAGAAAGCAAGCACTGCCACACAAAAGTTAAGTTAATTTGATGCTGAACTTCTTTGCCTTCTAATATTTCTTATCGTCACAAACTGAATTCTTCACAAGAGGGAGCCTCTAATGTTGATCATCCATAGTGAATCTTGAAGATCCGAGCTTTGAGAGAAGCAGAGAAGCATTGATGAGTAACCACTTCAGGGATGATCTCATCACAGAATGTGCAGGGTAATATTGAGCAGCAACGACAGATAGATGAATTTGTTTGGATCAAACTCAGAATTTGTCTAATCAGAGGGCCGACGGTTCATAGTGATAGAAATCCTCAAGATCTGTCTTCAATTCTGTCTAATATGTGCACTCCAGAATCCCTGCAAACAACCAAATCACATTACCAATGTGATAGCCATATCAAGGGTCCATTCTGCAATCTGCAATGTTCCAACAGATGCCATCGAGGTTCCATGCATGGGAGTGATCAGATCTAGTAATAACAATACACACAGCGCGCGAAGGCTGTGTGTGTTGTTATGTGTTCACCCTGCCGTTTTTATAACATGAAACAGCTAAATTCCAAAACCCTATGCTTAGTTTAACTGTTAATTAAAGATTAGTTTTAGGGTTAAGTTAATTAAAATCGTTTTTTTTTTAATAAACGTATGCCACGTCCCCTCATGTCCCCTTTTTCGGAAACGCCCCCTCAAGAAAGGGAAACGACTCCCTGGCACGTCCCCTTGAGTTTCCTTATTTTTGGGGGCATGGGGAAACGTCCCCTACTCGTCCCCAAGTCCCCAGAGCGCGGGGGAGCGAGGAAACTAGACCCCTAGGGGGGAGGTGAGTCCCCGTGGAACACTGGTTGGAACAGAGATAATTTCGGATTCTTCAACTCTGAAAATTTTGGTCTTATGATTTCTACTTCTGAGGAATTCAGCCTACAAAGGTAGGCTTGTAGGTATTTTAATGACCTTTTGTTCCTTCTCTTCATCCAGAACAGATTTCATGACAAAAACAGAGGTCGATATTTTCAAGCATGATTTGGGGCAACTTGGGTAGATGAGTTCAATGTTGAGGACTACTCTTTCATGTCCTAACTATGATACCATTTTAAATTTCAGGGTGGTTCTATTAATTGTTTTCACATGATTATTTTTTTCATCCATTCTTACATTTATAATTATACATCATGCAATAATTATTCAAAGAACCACAATAACAAAACATGAATTGCTTGCTTGAGGGAGAGGTAAAATGACTTGTATTTATAGACTTTTTCTGGGCCAAATGGGTGCCTTAGAAGGGTTGAGCCGACTTGACTAGGAGGAGGCCGACCTGGCTTCAGAGGAGCTAAAAATACTCATGAAAATTCATTTTTTCTTATCTTCGAAAATACAAACATCTCTTTTGACTCGAGCATGAAGAACATGCTTTAATAATTTGACCCAAGCATCAAGAACATGCTCAAATAATAAAATAAATATATAAATAAAAAATTTCATTATGAAGACCACCCACAGTTACAAAATTCAAAAAAAAATGCACGAAATGATGAATTTTTCCTTCTAAAATTAATAGATGCAAGGCCTAATTTTAGGACAATAACATATAGGTGAAATTAAGTTATGACTAGCCTAGATCAATTTTAACTCTGCATCTACCAAGCGTTGAGACGCATCATATCTCTTGAGGTGCAAACCTCTTTTAGAGTGAAAGAATTTTTGATCTCTCTCGGCACTTGGTAGATCTAGAGTTAAGATGGATCTAGGTTGTTCTTTCCCCCTTTAAAGAGTCTTTGCCACTTCAAATAAGCTATATTCCACATGAATATTGTTACCACTCAAACTAGCAAGGGTCCTAGGAGGGGATCCTACAGATCAACTTCTAAGTCAAGGGGCAACAATGGAGCGATAGCCCACTGTCACCTCAGCTAAGGCTCCCTGCTCTTTACGAACTTTCACCGATGGGAGGAGTCTTGGTATGAGAAGAATCACAAGAATGGATGGATCAATGATAATATATGGGGTGATTCCTAAAGCCTATTCACAAGAGAGGCTCAACTAGATGGCTTGCTTGCTTTGAAAGCAAGGTGATTGGCTCTCTAAGAAGGGTTATAAGGATGCCTAGGCCTAGGGCTGGAGAATATGCCTTGTCAAGGGGCTTCCTAGGCTTAAATATCCTTGTGAAGAAATGGATTCTATGTAGTCCTTGTGGAATTTGAGTTGTAGAGTTGTGGGACCACATCAAACCCAAGTGGACCCAAACTAGGTCAAGGGTATGGAGTTGATCAACCAAGGAGGGTATTGACCTAATGAGGGAAGAGAATAGGATCAAACAACTATTTTCTTTTGAGATTTGAATGCAATGATCCAAATGAGGACACTAACCTAAATCAACCTAGGGCAAGAATTGGTCTTGTGGCTAGGGCTTACTATATCTCGGGATTCTACCGTCGGATTTGCTTGAAACTTGAAGGACCTCTAGAGATAACCCCAGCACAATAGTGGACCAAAAATCGAGGACTTTGGGTGGCTATAATGCAATTTTATTGATGCCCTAGATGATCTACTAGGGTTAGGCCTAGAAGTTGAAGAGAAAGGCGATAAAAATATTCTTTTAAGTAATTACCAATGGTTAGATCAGTGCCTTGCCTTTGCGAGAGATGGAATCAAGGTGATTTTGTGATTTGGAGAGACATAACCTGATCAAGGAGACCTCTAGGCAATTTCGCATGGCAAATTAGGGCATGAGAGCAGTTGTATTCAATGAAATCGAACTTCTAGGAACATTCACCCATTATACATGACACATGTAACATATGCAACGCTTCAAAAGATCAAGAATTCCACGATTTCGCGTAAATTAAAGGCAATTTCAGACCCAAAGAGCGAAATTCCCATCCATTAATCATGTGACAAGAGAAACATAAAGATAAACGTAAAAAAGAGCACTTATATGTACAATGAGTATATCCAATAATCAAATCAAGACAATTTTGAAGCTCCAAGATCAAGAGAATAGTATCCAAACATCAAAATTCATCCATGAAACCAAACTTGTCCTCCAAAAGGGAATGTGAAATTCTCCAAGAGCTACTAATCCCAATCCAAGTGATGGTGAGAGGAATGAATGAGCCTCTCATCAATTTATACAATCCATAAGGGTGTTCAAATAGCCTAATTGGCCTAATTGAGAGCCAAATAATAAAATGTCCAATAATAAAATCCCTTGGTGACAAGACCACCAAGATAGGTCAATAACATAAAAAGAAGAGGGCAAAATAATCAACATAATGAGTCATTAGGCCACTGAAAAGGCCTGGTGGAGTCCAAAGCATGCCATGGCGAGAGAATGGACCCCAAACATAGTGGACAAGGGGCAGGCTCCTTGATATCTAAGGAAATCACATGTGGTGTCCCCGAGTGGGTGTGGGGGCATTATGACATCCTCATGCGACTTCAAGTGGATCAATTATTCTTGTAAACCATCTGTAAGGGCTAGGATGATGACATAAGCCCTCCCTTTGTCTCTTGTAGTGAGACACTTCCTCATCTAGACCCTGGAAACTTTGCCAAGTGTGTGGTACAAGTGCGGAGTCAGTTGGGCATGGTGGTCCAGGTGCATAATCCTCATCCAAAAGGTGGAACACCAGCGATCATTGAATGGCATTGGGGATCCATGAAGTACTCTTTGTTATGGTGGAGGCCCATGGCTCTCTAGGCTCACCCTACAAGTGTCAATGTGACCCTCTGGAGGGCTTGGACCCCATATAGGGAGACCAAACCCAAATGGAGACCCACCTGCAATCCTGCATAAGATCCAATGGCTCCCCTTGCCCTCCAGTACAACAAATCATTAAAATAAGCAAGTAAAAGAGTTTACAAATCATGGAATCAAGTGGGCACTTCATAGTGGCATGCCCTTCCATAGTGGCCTTTGGCATGTACAGGTGTCTCCAAACTCAATAAGCGGGTGAACCAAGTGGGCACTTCATGGTGGCATGCCCTTCCATAGTGGGCTTTGGCATGTACAAGTGTCTCCAAGCTCAATAAGGGGGTCAAACAAGGACCCTATTAGGTGGTTTCAACCTTTAAAGGGGGTGACATGTCCATAGTACATCCATTAAGTGGTAGGTGGCATGTGATATAATGATGAAATGGAGTGGGGATCACAGAAGAAGCTCCAAGCCACAAGGCAGGGTACATGGGTAGCTATAATGGGGAAGCCCACACCGGGGTATGTGAGTGTAGGAGGGAGCAATCGTGGTAGATAAGCTACCCCAAGCCTTTCCTTTTCAACCCTTCTTCATATGCCTTTTGCCTTTGATTGATTTTTCTTCATAATTGCTCGAGGCTCCAGGGAATGAACGCATGATGTGTAGTAAATAGCAGTAGATACCCTCTTTTAAGGTGAGGCAGTTCATTGCCCACCAGGCGTTGGGACAGTCATGGGTTCCTTAATGTGGAGGGGGCTCTTCTAGGGCCCATAAGAACCAAGGTGATGGCTACAGATAAGGGGTAGAGTTAACCATCAAATTGGATAGAGGAGACAAGAGCACAAACTTAGTCCACTCTTTTTGCCGAATCCCCCCACTAATCCATGCCCAAAAGTGTCCATGATAAGTACACAAAAATGCTCAATCACACAATGAATAGCAATACCTTCGAGTTTGGAAGGCCCACCACCAAACATACGATCATAACAAATAAGCGAGGGATCACATGGCTAGCTCAAGGGGTGGAGAAAATGGCACATCAAGCTATCTCGTGGCTGCAAGGGGTTGCTAGTTGCCGGCTAAGGAGCATCTAGGAGAAAACTTTTCTCCTAATGATATCGTCCACAAGGTGGTGGGTAACAAATACTACCATGTGTCAATAAGTCATTTTTATTTTAACATATGGTCATTTTTATTTTTATTTCTATTATTTTATTTTTTTTATTTACATAACATAACATGATAGGATAGGGCATTACAACGTCTCGATTAATTTTTGTAGCATCAGAAAGGTGTTCTAGACTCGACTTTGGTCAGAGAGGCTAAGAAACACCAACGGTCCGAACCCAAAAAAAAATTTACGAGAAAACATCTAGAGATGGCTCAATTAAGTTAATTGATCAAGAATTAAATATTTAGGAAGTCTAACTTAGGAAAATTGATTAATCAAAAGGAATTAATTGACAAATGTGAGATTTCTCTAGAAACTCACACAGATCAACTCATAGATGGATCGACTCAGAGATGATCTTAGTTGTTGATGAGGATTTAATCATAGCTATTAGTGAGCCAAAAAGAGATCGATGAGGTTGTAGCAAGATATACTTGATGTCGAGTTCCTTGGCAGAGATCAAGCTATATAATAGTTGAGTAGAGAGAGTTTGAGCCAAAGGGGGCAGAGAGTCAGTGAGGGGCAGAGACAGTGATTCTGGAGGAAGATTTCCAGTTCCGGAGACGCAGCAGCAGGAGCCCAAGTTATTCCACTAGAGGATGTGCAGGGACTGCATAAGCAGCTTCAGAGTGGCAGATCATATTGGCTGAGCAAGGGTCAAATCAGCTTCCAAATGCCGCGAAATTTTCCAAAGGCTCAGAGGATCACCTCCAGCGGCAGCAACAAGCATGACATATGACTTAAAGGCAGATTCCAGGAGTGTGAGTTACAGGTTGTCCATCATTTGCACAGAGATTTTGTATGGCCAATTTTCTTAGTGGTGTTGCACCGACATTGCCTGTGGAGGGAGAAATTCCCTCAAATAATTTTGCCATATTTTCTTGCTGAGGATTGTCAGTTTTCGACATCCAAATTGTACTTAGATTATTCACTGTTGCATAATAATAAAACCCTCATTTGTTGCATCGGTTTTTCCAGGGACATTTGTTTAAAAATAACTAGGTCAGATTTTTGTGTGTTCTTTATCTTTCTCAGTTCCAGCATTTTATTTTCCTTTGCGTTTTTATGGTGAAAATTGGAGTTGTGATTTTATTTGTTATTTGTGGTAGCAAAATAAGTTGCGCTTAATTTTTAATAAGTGAGAAGATTCCAGTTGCTACAATAGATTAGAAAATTTCGCATGGTATCAAAGCAATGTTGAAGACAAATCATAGCTCAATAACGGGGGAGAACTTTTGCAACTTCAGAGGGAGTCTCTGGGAAAAATTTCCATATCTACGCAAGGACCAGCTAGGCAATTCGAATTGTGGGGCAGAAAATTCGATTTCTAGATCCAGTTAGGAGGAAAAGTTCGAATTTCCTAGTAGTAGTTCTAGCAGGCAATGTTGTTGTTGGGAAGGTGTTTCGGTGAGCAAATTAGTATTTTCGTTGAGTAGATCTAGGCACAGTTGTTTTTGCAGCAGTATTGCAATAGCAGAATCAACGTCGGGTGGAAGAGAAATAGCACATGGAATTATAGTCAAGATGTCTTAAAAAAAATCCAAAATTCTCCAGTATGTCCATGGACAAATTTGATATTCAAAGGGCCACAGATTTACCATCCATATTGGAGGACGAATTTGCTTGCTTAATTAGCTTAGCTTCACAGGGAGTCTTGTATATAGACAGTGGAGCATCAGCGCACATGACAATAGTTAGAGAATATTTCTGCAGCTACAATGAGGAGGAGATGGACTTCCAGATAACAATGGGAAACAAGACAAAATGCAATCCAGTTGGGAGAGGTACCATTGACATTCGGAGGTGTTGACTGCTGGAGTAGCACCTGATGATTATGTGACGACTCCATGCCCAAGGATGATCCAGAGGACACTTGTACCATCAGATGTCATCAGTCAACAGAGTTTTTTAACTCGCCTTCTATCTTCTCATCATCTTTCTTCTTTGTACCTAGATTCCACACCCTGCGGGGAATTGTAATAAGTGATGCTAGTATGATGTTTCTTGAATTTGTAACAGGCCTAGGATGTGGGACTCGATCAACAAACGAGTACACTTTGGAGTGTTTTTTTTATCCGGTTAATTATCCCTTCTTTTTCAAAGGCGGATAATTCTCTGGATTTTTTCACTCATTTTTACCCCAAAACCGAGGTGACGGTTTGAAGATTGAGCCCCTAACACATCTTAGTGTCTAGGGTCGATGTATATTACCATACTAGATCACACATAAAGTTTCGTGGAATTTAGCTAGGTCTAAGTAGGATTTTTTAATAGTTAAAAATTTCCCGCAAAACGGGATTTTTTAATTAATTTTTATGTAAAGGCATAAATAAGTGGCCTTAGGAAATGTCTGGGGCGTATGACCAGTCGAAATTTATCCTCAGAGGCCCAGCATTCTCCTAGAGCCTGCTTTGGGGGTCAAAACATGACTCAGAGTCCCTCAAAAGGCGATTTTTCAAGTGACAGTGGCAAAAATGAAGAAGAAATTCAAAAAATTGAATAATTGGAAAAATTTATAAATTTTTCCCAAGTCAAAATAAGTCAAATTCTAACATGGAAGTCAAGCAGAGGATCAAGGGTGATGTGGCAAGCATGTGGGACCCACCACATAAAGTTTCAACTCAAGTCAAAGAAAGTCAAAAAAGTCAAAGTCAAATTCAAGTCAAAGCAGTCAACAAGGTTCCACGTTGAAGTGCTAAAGGTTATTTTTGTTTTGATTTAAATCAAGGCTGAAAGTATAAAGTAAATAAGTGGCATGTGGGACCCACCTCAGCCCACCTCACCACATATGATCTACGCATAAAATGCACATGCTCATTAAAAGTCCGTACGCATAACCCAGCCATGAAGTCCGTACGCAGTCAGGTCAGCAGTGGTTACAAGTATATTACAGCAGTTTAACGTGGCTGTCAGCTCAGCAAATACGCGCTGGCAAGTCAACAAACCAGTCAAACAGCAGTTGGCACACGTGGGCAGCAGTCAAAGATTCAACTTAGCAATGTTTACGTGATCAGAAATGTAACGTGGGCAGCCAGCAGTGTTAACGTGGGCATACATAACAGCATGTTAACGCAGCTCAGCCCACCAAAAATACACGTGGATACCTCAGCGTGTTAAACAATAGTTTGACGTGGCATTAACAGCAAAGGTAATACGCAGATTTAAGATCATGTTCAGCCAGTTTTAACGTGGGCATGTTCAGCTGTTTATATGTGCAGTCCATACATCAGTTAATGTAGACAGCCAAGCTACAGCAATTAATATACTCAAAGTTCAAACAGCAGTTACACACAGGCTATCAACAGTTAACGTGGGTATATTCCAACAATTATATACAGCAGTTTAGAGGCAGTTATCTCCAGTTCAAAGGCAACCAAAACACAGCAGTTTGCAAACACATGGCAGCCAGTTAGAAATCAAACAGCAATCCTCTAAGCCACTTGTCATTTCATTTTTTCATTGGGATCTTCACCTGATTGCCACTTGTCATTGGAATTTGCCTTGGGATCATCTCCCATTTTCCTATTTATATGAGCCTTGGGCTCTTATTGTAGCAAGGATAGAACGAGCTATTGGGCTGGCGGAGACTCTGCCGGATTTTGTACTCAGCTTTCACATAAATAAATAAAAGTCTTTGGGGTTACTAGCTTCTCTTGTGGTGCATGCTTTGGTACATGAGGTATACCTGTGTCGTTTGATATTCATTTGATTTTCATTTGCTATCTAGTTGTTTTTCTTTCTGCATTTGCCTGAAGGCACTATTGTCTAGGGAGAAGAGATTTGCAGCTATCTCAAATCTCCTCTGGGCTTGGTATATTTTGTACACTTGTTGTAGCTTGTCCATTCTCGGTTGAATGACAAGCTCAACTTGGTCTCTATATGCCAAGTCTCTTTCGCACTAACAATTCGTTTGCAAGTGTTTTCTGTGTTTTCAAGGGATAGGTTGCCAGCTCTATTGGAGTGCGAGGACTTCTTCGGCGGGAATAGTCAACTCCAAGGATATCAAGGGTCCCACAAGTTGTTCAAGCCAGCAATCTCATAAGACATCAAAAAGATTTATTTCAGGGGGAGTTTCCTGAAGCCCTTGCTTGTTTTCTATTTTGAAAAATTATCGCACATTTTATTCTTTCATTTGAAAGCATTTGTCTTCATCATGAAAAATATAAAATAAAAAATTTTCCTTCAGGGTTTTAGATTAAATTTTAAATTTTGTGCTGGAGTAGCACCTGATGATTATGTGATGACTCCATGCCCAAGGATGATCCAGAGGACACTTGTACCATCAAATGTCATCAGTCAACAGGAGGTAGTCAGGAGCAAGCACCAACGTTACAGATGTATTGCATTTGCCAGGATCGAGTATGAACCTGATTTCAGTATCCCAATTACAAGATAAGGGATATGACGTCCACTTTGTAGGGAAGAAGGTATTTATCAAACACCAGAACTGGAAGAAGGTGAAGCAGATTGAGGTACAAAGCAACATATTGTACAACTTGCAGTTTGACTCTCTAATGGCACTAGCGAGCAATAGTCGTAATAGTGGAAAAGACCTAAATGAGTTACGGCACAAGAGGATGAGACACTTACGGCACAAGAGGATGAGACATTTACATCATGGAGAACTTAGAATGCTCAGGGAGACAGTAACAGGTGTTCCAGAATTAGGCACGGAACATGATGATGTGTGCAAGGGGTATATGCCAGGGAAGTACGCTAAAGTAGCGTTCCCAAGGAGTGACGGCAAATCAGACGGTGTGTTACGGCTTATACACTCAGACATATGTGGCCCTATGTCAATTAGGCCATCTCGGGCATAGTGAACATGCTTGTGGCAATTATAACATTCAACTTTTGGTAATTCTATTTTGAATTTTCCATTGGAATCCCTAGAATTTGGAGCAAGCCTTTCAGATGGTCTCCCTCTTCCTTTTCTCTTCTTGTCTTGAGCAACAAATATAAAGGGCTCTCCTTCGTGCTTTTGAATCCTCCCTCTAGAGATCATCCTGGTTTCTTCTTGAGTACATTTAAAAACGAGCTCATCAAATGTTGGGAACTTGTCATTGTTGTTTATAGTAGTAATGAAGGTTTCCCAAATAGGAGGAAGACCTTTAAGAGTGACCAACCAGCTCTCTATCAAATACAGGCTCCCCAGCGATCTGCAATTAATCCCTTAATTGGGATATCCTTATGACATAGGACTACACAAATTCCCCCTTATTCATTTTTATGTCCTTGAATTTATTCTTCAAGGAAAGGATGTGATTCAAATTGCTGACCTCATGCATCCCAACCAACTTATCAAAGATATCGTTAGACTTCAATTTTCCAACATAAGTAAGCAAACGCTCTTTCAAAGAATCAATAAGAATTTTCTTGAATTTGACCTCACCTTTCTTATATTTGGACTTGGTAACAGCAGGAGCATTTTCCGGTGGCTCCGGTACTTTCCTTTAACATATTCCAAAACATCATTGTCATCCAGTATTGTTGAAATTTCTAAGTCTACCAGTTAGAAACCCTCCATGCACTTTACTGATTTATTCCTACCTACTTGTTCCGTTACTTAACAAGTTATTTAAAATGTAAATACTGAAAATAAACACTAGTGCATGCTCAACATATTACAGATCAACAACTAAAGGAAACAGAAACAATCACACCAAATGACACCATTATTTTTGAACCAATGTCCCCGGAAAAAACCCAATGCGGGAAAACTGGTGCAGCTATCTGAGGGTTTTCTACCATATGGATTATACCTCAAGGACCAATGGCTACAGTTTCAGATAAAGACTTTGGCACAAAGAGGCACAATGCCTTTCCAAGACTATAGACAGTTTATAAACCTACGTGACCAAAGTTCATCAGAAAGAAAGACAAAAATAGCAAAGTTCTATTTGCATAACATGGCCCTCACCGATATGAATGTGTGGGACCCCAATGCTAGGCTAGGGGACCTGCAACTTATGGCCATGGCATCATGGATGAATCATGAGGAATTTAGGGCAGCAAAGATAAGGAAATTGATGATAAAGGAGCAGAATGAGCCCCTCATGATCAGAGCTGAGCCATCAGACCCCATGGCTCTCCTCAATACACACCAGCTGCTTGCAAATAATCCCCAAATTACCCCTAAGTATATCAATGATCATGCTCAGGCCATTGCACATTTTGAGGACATGGAAAGGTTACTGGGGGATAATTGTATTCATGCTTATATGAGGAGGTGGAACACCCTACCACACAATCTGCAGATCAGGGAGTATCACTCCCCAACAAGGATGAAAGAAGCATTAAGGAGAGTGCCATTGTACAAGCACTCTATGCAGAATTTGAAGGTCAATTGGATTGGCCTCAAATTGAGTCCCCCACTGCTGCTAGGAATGCTAAAAGGCAAAAAAGAGGAAGAAGAACAATAGCAGTGGGAAGAAGTGGACAGAAAGGCAGGATTCCATGACAAAGAAGAGGACCTCACATCAGAAGCATGGGATGTCAAGGAGGCCATCAGGGCCATCAAAGATGAGGAGATGGATTAAGTTTCTCAGAGGATGAGTAACACCTTCAGTAGGGGGGTGATGATGAGCTGCATAAATGGGTAATTATATGGGCTCATTCTGCCTCCTAACATAGTTTATTCAACCATTCTCTTAGCTTATTGCATGTTTTTTATTATATTTATGCTTATGGAGTGATTTGGTTTGGTCATTATGCCATGGAGTCTAATATGTGTTTAATGCAGATTTTTGT
>APFE030243815.1:0-20965 GCA_000404065.3 Pinus taeda
TATATCACTTGACAATAGGCCCCTTTGATGGCCTACTTCAATTTGCTCAGGGTTCTTCTTTGTATGGCGGTGGGCAAACCAAAACCTCAACACCAAGAGCCTTGGGCCAAAGTTAAATTCCACATGGCATCTCAATCCTCGCGACGGAAACCATTTTCATTCTCTAAGTGGTGGGACTTCTCTTTTATTTTAATGAATCGAAATTCCTCCTTTATAGATGTCGATGAAATTTCCTATAAACTACACCCTCGTCTACGTCTCTTGCTTTGTTCAAACTCCTTTATAAAAACCCCACCAATGTTAAATGTGTATAGAAAGAAGAAAGAAAGAAATTATTTTAACGTCTACGAGGCTAAAGATAGCCTATGGGATAGATTGCTTCTTCACCTTCTTGATGTATTCGACCATTTTTTTGTGAAGCTTCAAAATAAATGCTCCCAATTTCTCGACAAACTCCTCGCTAAATAGATTATCCCAAGAGCTAGCTGCCAACATATCTACATAATTTCCCTGTTGTCTTTGAAGGCCTCACATTCTAAAATGAAATGTTTTTCTATTTCCACTTTTCTGGAAGAACAAAAAATGCATACTATTTCCTCCCACACTTCCTTTGGCCTTTTCCAATGACCTATTTCACAACAGAGTTGATGAGAATTAGTCCTTAACTAAGCAATAATAATTTTGTCTCTCCAAGAGATATTGGCCTCTATGTATGCTTTTGGCTGATGACTATGAGTGGGATTAAACACTTCAATATGGTACTTTTTCTTTCTTCCTAGCTCCTTATCCTAAGTACGCTTGTGTAACTTTTCCATAACAAAAGCTTTTATCTCTTTGTTGTTTATGGGACACATGTTCAAGCAAATACCCCATTGACTAAACCATTTTTTATTTTGCTGCATCCAAGTTTCTTTTCTCTTGCACAATCTATCATTAAAGACAACCTTAGGTCATCTACCCTCTTCCATTTGCTCAACTTTTTTTAAATACCTTATGACCCACACCATACCCATTGCTTCAATAGGAGCAATCCCTGTTTCACTTAACAAGATAGCATAAGGAACTGCACTTTTAATCTTAAATTTGTTTGTAATCAATCACTTCTGAATTTTATCAATTTGTCTCCACTGCATGTCGGAAGTAATGCTGGCCCATATTTCACAACCATAAAGAATCACCATAATCACTAGAAGCCCAAAAAGAATTTGAGTTGTTTTTCAGTCCCATAACTCTGCCTCTCTACACCTATTTTGAAAAGCATAAAATGCTTTCCAACCCCCAAAGTTCTTTTCTCTCTACAATCATTCCATCTTAGATTTTTGTTGAAGTCAATTCTGAGGTATTTGTAATCCACATCTTCTTCCAAAATGTTTCCTTCGAAGTAGAACTTATGTTGGTTATGTTTTCTTTTCTTAGAGAAAACCACTACTTTCATTTTGCTGATATTGACTTACATCCCCACACTTCTACAAAAATTCTCAAGGGATAGTAAGTGCTCTTGCAAACCAAGAGTCGATTTAGCAATCAGAATAAGGTCATCTACATACAAAATAAGCCTTATAAAAAACTTGCCCAAATAGATACCATCACCCCCTTGCGAATTTAACCACTCTTCAAGCTTGTCGATATATAAACCAAAAAGGGTAGGAGACAATGGGCAACCTTGCTTGACCCCGATATCGCTTCTAAAACTTTCAGAAATGCTTATTGAAGTTCTAATTTTGACTTTCACCTCTTCATACAGCCTATGCATCGTTGCTCTCAAATGTTTAGGAACCTCGAGTTCCTCCATTCTGTGCCAAAGCTTATCGCTAGGAACCGAGTCAAACTCTTTTCTGAAATCAACAAAGCAACAAAAGACTTCTTCCTTTTTCTCCCAAACTTTTTCAATGATATGCCTTAAATTTATACAATGATCAACTGTGGAATGTTTAGGCCTAAAACCTGCTTGCCCTTTAGCACACTTATCTCTTTCTTCTGCCCACTTGCTAATTTTGTTTTCTAGCATGCTTCTAAATAGCTTTGTAAACAAAGGGTTTGCCATGATGGTCCTATAATTGGAAGGATTATTAACGTCACCGCTCTTGAAAAGAAGTATTGCAAGACTAGTTGTCCAATCTGTGGGGAGCCCCTGTTGTATGATGTTGTTGAAGATTTTTGTAATGTGAGGTGAAAGAACCTTTGAACCCCACTTTAGATATTCTGCTTGGAGTTCAGCTAAGTCTTTTGCTTGTCCAACACCCAGCTTCTTGATACCCATCTCTACCTCTTTTACCGTGAAGAGTTCAGTAGCAATGTTGACCAAGGGGGGAGGGTCAACCTTGGGAACCTGCACATTGAGTTGTCTTGCATAGTCAAACCATTTAGAAGTTGTAATATTATTTCCAATTTGTATCTTTTTCAGTTGGAGCTCCTTCCAAAATAATTTGGGATTATTTTTCCCAAGGAAGATTAGTTATTCCCTCCTTGAAACCATGAAATCGGGCTTTTTCTTGCTTAATAACTACTTGTAAGCTTTGAGCTTTATGTTATCCTTGTTTTCCTCTTCCACATTCTCCTTTCCTTTTTGCATCTCCTTTTCTTTTTGCATTCCTCGTCAAAACCAAGCATTAATCGAAAAGCAATTTGTTTCAGACTTCTTAATTTTTGCTCTTTTGCACTTTTCAAGTGTGCATTGAATTAAATGTGTTAATTCATGACTATGAAGGCTGTGAATTGTAATTTTCTCCTTCTCGAGGAGTCTCTCTAGCGTCATTTTGAAGGTATTACAATTTTCTGGGGTCAAAAGAATTTTTCTCTGTGGGAGACTTTGTTGGACGCACTGAATTTTTTACTCTAATTGTTTCTTTCCAATCCAAGAGAAACATAAATAAATTGGCTTGTGATCTGATTTCAAGTCCTACAGTTGATCTCCAATCAAAACCTCCTCCATTTTCTCACACAAAACATGCGAGCAAATTACATAATCTACCACACTTGCTCCATTGTAAGTATTGCATGTGAAATTACCGGGCTTTTCCCATCTAGTTAAGCCATTACAAATGAATAAATCAAAGGCCCCACATAGAGTAAGCAATTGTTCACCAAAGAGATTACAACCATTGTCCTATGAAATTCTTTCCCACTAATGATTACTTTCTTATGTAAGCCAGATAGGGTCGCAATCATTTTTACAACAAAGAATGCTAGCTTGCTCACCTGCAATCCTAACATTGAAATCACCCACTATAAGGACTTCACCTAGCTGCGAATATGTTGCAATATCCGCTTTTAAGGCTGCAAATGGATCTTTGTGGTCAAGCCCTATACCTTCGTAGATTTTTGAAACCTGTAGCACAAAATAACATGCTGCAATTCTAATGTGGTTTCCATTTTCTAATATTTTAAACCAAATGAATTGCTTATTTGAGCCTTATTTTTCTAACTGAATGAGATGACCTTCTTTCTCCCTTACTAAAACCATGATACCCCCATGCCCTTTGCCATTCCCTACTGCCTTGTTCCATATTGTCATCTTCTAGTATCCTTCAATCAAAGGTGTCTTGCACCCTTCATGCTCATGTGTTTCTATGAGGCAAATTATGTCTATATCTTCCGCAATAGGCCCTAACCCAGGTCCTCGTCTCCATGGGTAACCTTTGCAATTCCAACAAAATAATCTTAAGGAAACTTGGGTATGACTTGATTGCTATTTATTTTGACATGCAAGACTCACATTTAAGTCTTTGTCCCTGCTTTCCCATACTGGCCTTGCTTTCTGATTTCCTGTTGAAGAGTTTGTTTTCTCTTATTTATTACCACCTTGCTGCTCTATTTTGAGAGGTCCAAATCACGCTATCACAACTTTTCCTTTATAAATCTATGCTCTCTTGCCTTCATCTCTTGCTACCCTAACCTTTAAAATTCCCCCCCTTCTTTCCTCTTGTTGTTTTACAGTTAAATCTTCTTCTACAAAAAAATGAGAACCCCTCAAGAGATGTTTCTTGCTTAGAATGATATATTTATCACGCAAGTTAGGCATGATGACTTTTATGGGCCTGGCTCTCTCCCCATTAAACTTACCCACCCTCCATGCTTGGCATATTTGTCCTTGCCATAGCAACTTGTCTTTCAAGAAGTCTCTTGCAAGGTCAAGAGTGCATTCATTTTTTCCATAGTCTTTCACTCCTTTAATAATTATGTTTGCTACCCGATTTTGTATTTCCTTGCCTTCACTATCTTGCATGTTGTCAACCTGAATATTTGTTTCTCCTTCCTTATTAGCAGAATTGCTAATAACTTGAAGCCAAGTTTTGGAAACTTTGGTGGAATCTCTTTTCGTTTGATTTCTTGTTTTCTCTTCATGGTTGTTTATTTGGGCAATCATTTTCCATTTATCCTGAATGATTTCACATTCACCACCTTTGTACTTTCCACTACATATTTCTTTATGTTTTGCACATCTGCCTTCATGCGTTGCCATTATGTCTTCCCTATCAGGAAAGCTTCATGTAGCGATATCACTTGTTCTTTTAAAACTTTATTTCTTTCTGCTAAAACCATGTTCGAACCTTGTGCTCCACAATAAGAACCAATTGAATGTCAGCCCCGACTTGAAGTCGGAGGTCAAACCTTGCCTCTCCATTGATTCACTCCACATTAGGCCTGGAATTTGACGTCCTACAGGACATATTTTGAGTTGTAAGACATATTTGACAGCGATTACAAAATTTTCCACGTCAAGTTTGACGTGTCTTATGCCCCTATAACCCGTCATTTTGACGTTTAATTTGAAATGTAAACCGTCAAAATCTATGATACCTCTGTCATACCTAAAATTACAAGCGCCTTGAAATTATGGGTGGATGGAGCGGTGGAACCGTACACAAAAGAGTTCGACTTCGATCTTAAATCTATTTAAATGCTCCTAGTCGTGATTGCCTAGTGCCTACCATTCCTTCCTTCTGACGGTTGGGAGTAACTCCTCCTTGCACAGAGCTACCATCCATAATTTGACCATTATCCATAAAAATGATGTTATTTATGACCAAATTTAATTGGGAGCTACCATGTTCCATCGCAGTATCTACCCTTCAAATTATAATGCGTAACATCAGGGCAACCACTGATTCGAAAATGCAGTGACTAGGAAATTGCCAAAACTTCGCTTTCACCGGTCAATTTACGGCATTAGTTCCTTTAATCCACCTATCAAAAAATAATTTAACAGTCAGAAAAATGAATTATATATCATTGTTTCGGTTTCTTCAACAAAACAAGAATTTCAAAAATCAGCGAGATCTCGTTGTTATTTTGTCTTCAATCGATTGGTGTATTATCTTCTATGACGTCAAAGGCTTCAGAGCTTCACTGGACGTAGGGTAAAAATGGAGTCTATGCTCGATCTCTCTGCGTGCTCAAAGAGAAGAAACCATCTGGTGGTTGACTCCATATAACTCTGGCATTATGGAAAGATCTGGGAATGTTGTCTCTGAAGCTGCAGAAATAAAAGGTTTTAACAGAGAGACTTATAATAGGTGAGAAACCTGCCCTTACTCTTATATTTGTTGGATTGAAGATATATGACATTTATGTAGCCATTTCTACTTAGTGAAAGAGACTACCCTATCGCCATTTATGATTGGTTGTAAGTTTATTTTAAATGGAGTGAAAGTGGTGAAGATGAACTTCATATGCGTGGTAGCATTTTTGAAATGTGGTCAATAAAACCTTTTTTCTCTTGGGAAAATAATCGAGAATAAACAAAGATTCTGGAACAGTAGAAGTTAGCATAGAGTAACAAGAAGTGAAATTAATAGATTTGTCATAGTTAAAAACCACTGTTGATAAACTAACGGAAGCAAAGTTGGATAATGATAACTTGAAAAACCAAAAATGCATAATTTCCGGATTCAATCCAACGAATGTTTGTGCCGTCTTTATTATGGTGTTTTGTTCAAAGACATCTAACTAATTTCAACAAATGTTTACCTTGGACTAAACACTGATTTATGTTGTAATGTTGGTGTTTACTAGTTAAAATTCTTGTTTTTTCTCTTGATGTTGGATCTCGGATCTAGAAAGTTTTAAGGAAAGAAAAAATCTTATCCTTATAATCATTTGCCTTAATAAAGGGTTACCTCTGTAAGTGTGCAATGAAAATTTTGTAATACAAATATAAAATACAAAGAGACACTTAGTTGGCTGAATAATGTTTAGATAAATAGTTATTTAAATAAAAGTTAAGTTAAATTTGTTGTGTATTATATTTATTATAAAATAGAGAAAATAAAATCAATTCTAGCTTTTTTTTAATGCCCCATTTCTAGTTCAGTATGGGACTTTCGTTCCTAAATAATTGACATAAAATATATTTATTGTTTTTGTTATTTATTTAGTGCTATGTGATTTTATAAAAAAGATTAATGTTGATTTTTTCTTCTATCATCAAGTAGGTTATTTTTCTGAGTTTTTCTTTTTTTGACAATTTTCTTTTTGGTTAATTTTGGCTTAAATTGGACAAAGATATCTTGAAATTGTAATTTCCAAATGTAAAATCTAAAAAATATTGAGTGTAGTGGGATGTTATAGATAATTTTCAACTTTAAAATCTAAAAAATATTGTGTTGTAAGATGTTAGATAATTTTCAACTACAAAATTTAAAAAATATTGAATGTAGTGTGATGCTTTAGACCACGAAGTTTAAGACTGGTTTTAATTTTATTTGGAAGGACATATATTCATCTAACTCTTCAAAAATGAATGGTTATAAAAAAAAATGTAGCATTATTGACAAGTGTATATTAAATAAACACTTAATTAAAAAATGTCAAAATGAAAATGATAAAGAAAATAAAGACTATCAAATTTACCTAAAACATAAAATGAAAAGCAGGGAAAATAAAACATAGCATCAAAAATACAAAAACGTCATCAAATTTTCATTTGACCGGACAAAGAATATTTGAAATTCCAAACCTGATCCAGGTGCACCGACTCCAGTCAGCTGTTGAACCTTGCCTCTCCATGGATTCACTCCACGTGCACCGACTCCAGTGAGCCCCGACTTGAAGTCGGAGGTTGAACCTTGCCTCTCCATTGATTCACTCCACGTGCACCGACTCCAGTGAGCCCGAGGCCCGACTTTCAACTGTTGTAAGTAGTCGGGGTCGGCACTATTATTTTTTCCACAAAGAACGGATTAAAGGGAGCTCCGCTTGTCGAGTGCCCGGCGCTTACGCGCTCTAATTCTTGCTTGCTGTAAATCAAGGACTTCAATACCTGAAATCGTTTCAAGGACTTCCACTCTCCAGTGAATCAACAAGAGCTCGTACTTCATTTTGTTCCTCATTTGATGATGGGAAAAGGATTCATAATTCTCAACGGTAATGTCATAGTCCTCAATCCTCTTTAGCTCGCTCGCCTTCTGACATCGGTTGGCCGCTGGAACCTTCGAATCGAATTGCAGGGTATACGCATAGACTTCTTGGTTGCACGCTCGCTCACCATCAACGCTGCTCTTCCCTTATTGGCTTCTTCACGATCCAATCGGAACTCATACGCATAACTAGACTCGATCCGTTTTCAGAGAGTCGACCCTAAAACCCTAGGAAACCATAAATGATGATTGGTGGAATTTTGTGCCGTCTCGACTTTCTTGGTTGAATGATAATTATACCCAGAGATTGAACGAGGTTCCCTCATGCTAGATCCTTCACTTCGTCCCTTCCAGCAAGCATATTTTTCCGAGCATAAGTTAAGGGGTTTTCTCATCTAGACGTCCAAACTGGCAGGATTCACTCGAGAGACTATGCAAAGCAATCATATATTGATACACAGAGTAGATTCAAAAAAAGGTCGTATTAATTCTTTACCAGAAAATATATACAATTGAGTCTTATGGAACTCTTGTCCGAATCCTTTCTCGTACTAGGCTGGGAGCTTCCCTTCCTATTCTACAAATACTTCTATAAAATAGTATTTTTCAGGAAAATATCTCTACAATCAAAGAGAAATTGGACATCTGTCCAGTAAACTAAAAGTACTAGATTTCTAACTCTACACTTGTTACATTGGCAAAGGCCCACTTGGCCAGCCACTAAAACAATCTAACGCCTCATCTACTAATTGGCAATATTGCAATGAGCAACATGGCTAGACTAACAACCTAGATTCCCATTACAATTTCTACACAAAAGTTAAATCTCCTTTCTAGAATTTACATGGCTCCCTTGGGTGCTAAACAAAATGATTTGCTTAGGGTGATGCCCCTGCATCAGAAAGAAGGACTAGAAAACAAGGAACAACATTGTGTTACATTGCTTCTTGTCATTCAATCTTCCAACTGTAGTGACGAATTACAGTGAAAGAAAAAATAATGAATTCAATCCAGCATCCCCAAAAACTGATGATATTGAGCTTCAGTCAACGATATGTACATTTCCATAATCCAGTTTCACCTTTCTAATAGACAAGTCCCTAAGAGTGGGAGTGTAACCAGGGTGGTGGCATAGTGAGAGGACTTCTTTACCCTATTATCCTGCTTAATTAACCTTATCCTCAGAGAATTTGGCCACTGAAAAGGAGGAGGCAATCAGCGTCACTGTAGCAGAGAAAATAAACAGAAGCCTCATACCCCAAGGCATCATACTAGAAACTGCCAAAACCAAGATGTAAATATCTAGCAACTAAAATCATGAAGCCTCCCAATGAAAGCAACACACATTATAGATGGAGATATTTTTTTAGTAAAGAGAATGGGCAATGACAACTACATAGAATAAGAATAATCTTTTTCATCTGTGTTCTTATGCAATATTTCTGTTTGTGATTCAGGAAAACAAATGATGGTTTCCACCATTTAAGGATTTGGGGCTACTATTTTATCGAAATTGCATGAATATCAACTAAAAACACATCAAGTCCAAAACCCATTGATGACCACTCGTTATGAAAATTTAAGACTTGAGTCATATGGAGAAATGGATAAGATTGGTCACAAACATACAATGAAGGAATACACCAGAGAAACCATCTCATTTTAAGTCCCTGTGCAGCTCTTTATCTACCTATCCATTGACATGTGATGACACAGGTGGTGAAGGTGGTGAAGAAGGTCCAGAATCCAATCAAGTAGCAAGATAACCCAAGTCATGCATACCACCATATCCTCTAATATCCTTCCAGCTCTTCCTGAAGAACTGCTGATCCATTGACATGAATTGTTGCTCTTCATGATTATTAACACCCAACTACAAAATCTAAGGACTTTATAGCTCAATAATGTAGCTATAGTAGACTCAAAATTAACATTTTTTGAGTTCAATAACAGATCCATCTCCTGCTCCTGAAAAACCTATGGACCAATTTCATCTTTGTGCCAAATGTATAAACGCAAATGCTGAAAACCACCAAATCATCATACTAAGTCTGGATCTCCTATGGTCCTCTGTTTCTTCTGTCAAATATGGGAACCCAACTCAAGATCTGTGACAATTTCTTTGGTGGATCCACTAAAACTTATGTGATTACTCTTGATTTCCCAAGCAGAGAAAAACAAAAATCCACTAAAAATTATGTGGTTACTCTTGATTTCCCAAGCAGAGAAACACAACAATCTTTCTCAGTATTCAGATTTCAATTCTCTTGTCAAATGAGCACCCTCCGTATGTTTGGAAGTTTAAAATGCACAATATATGGTTACGTTTGATTGAAGTAATTGATGTAAGTTACATGGACTAATGGTATGTTGGGCACTCGAAAAAGGACCGCATGAACAGTAATTACTTGTTTAAGTTGTTATGGACTACGGTTCTTTCAAGTCTCTGTCAATCCATTGGTTTGACGAAAATTAAGGGCAAGACTACAAGGAAAATCTCATTCAGTATCACACCAAAAGTTAGTCTGTCAGCATGCTTTCGAGACCATAAAGATTATTGAAAGTTCTATTATAAAACTTGACTGTTAATTCAATGTTGTGTCATCTTCAATACAATCCAAACATCTTCTAAAATCCATTGTTTTTCTCCTTTTTATTTCTGTCTGCTATAAATAGAATGATTATTGTATATGTCACGGTGAATGGTGTTATCTATTTCAATATCGAAATGGCTAAAGAGAGGTTCCTATTGTGTCCTAGACGAGTGCTGTAATGATATGATCTTATTTCAGAAAATGTTGTCCTTTTACATCCTTCAACACAAATTTCTATATCAGAATGTGACTCCCTAAAGGCTAAAACCAATCATTTACGGCTAGATTAAGTTGCACATGTAGGATGTGTAAATGGATGTGTTAACTCTGAAAATCCCATATTCTTTAATATAATGAAAAAGGCTGTAGAGTTCTGACACGAGATGTCTTTCATTTCTTCAAAATGATGTAGTAGACACAGCACCCACCCTGTCCCATATAAAAATCAGAAATCAATAAAGGGCAACATGCAACTCCTCTTTAATATCTCCCTATCATTTGAAGAAGCAAACCAAATAAAAAATTTTCAGGAAATTGACTACTGTAATCTGTAGGGATCTCAAAATCCAACTCCTCTTTAATATCTCCCTATCATTTGAAGAAGCAAACCAAATAAAAAATCTTCAGGAAATTGATTACTGCAATCTGTAGGGATCTCAGAATAAGATAGGCCCTTGGGCAGACACTTGTTGAAACATACATAAAGACAAGTGGAAGAATCCATTATTGGTAAGCCCAAACATTGTGAATGTTAAAACTTAGCGATATTAAGAGGATATCATGACTATGGAGTGAAACATAGCAATATTAAGTGGATATCATGACTATGGAGTGAGCCCTATAGATTATAGTGATAATTTCTCCTCTAAGTTTATAGAAAAATACTCCGAAATTATATGACATGGTTTTAATTTTTTTTTGTCATTCTATACTTACATTATTTTTCTATCTCATGGCTATGACGTGAGCTTCACTCACGCCAGAGTCCAGACTATACAAAAACAAGTGCATACAAATTTCAGTGAATGTCCATAGCAATAAAAGTGGAGAGAATTTCTAGAGAGCGCTACATATTGACTTAGAAGCATTAGAAATTTGGATGCAATGCGCATTGCAATGAAAAGAAGCAGCATCTATCCTTCACTTCCATGCAACGAAAAATACAAGAATTTGATGTGAGGCCAGCTACAAAGCTTCTAGTAAACGGAATATGTGAGAGCTTTGACAGCAAACAAGCGTGAAAGAGCAATATTTTCATAGGCAGCTTTCACCAATTTCAGAGATGCTTAAGAATAACAAAATGAATTTTCATGAGATGAATCCATACAACCTTTTCCCTTCATTCCTCCATTAATGGATGGACAATTGAAACACATCAAGACATCTAGTTCTACAATCTCCTTAGTTACAAAAGCATCTAGTTTTCATGTTGAAAACTATTCATTTCCAAAGTCTGACATCTTCATAGCCTAAAATGCAAAATTTGGATCATTTGATGCCACCGCATTATTCCTTATTGAATTCATCGGCAAGCATAGCAGATATGCTTCGTTTTAAATTCCTTTCAGAGACACTATTTTCCACCAAATCCTTTCTAAGTCTCTCCAGCATAGTTGACACATCTCTCATAGTTGGACGTTCTCCAGGTGAATCTTTTGAGCATAGCAAACCAACATGTAGGAAATAAACTATGCATTTATATGCATCATTTTCTCCAATTCCATGTCCATCCATCTCCCTCAAGAGATCACTGTCAATTACCTCTTTCACTCTATTTGGAAATGCTAAGTTCACCCACTTATGCAAGTTCAAGTCTCCTACAAACATTTCACTAGTTGGCCTTTTTCTAGTAAGCATTTCCAATAATAGAATGCCAAAGCTATAAACATCCCCTTGAGTGGAAATCCTCTCACCCAATCCATACTCTGCATTCAAGAAAACCTTGAACAAAAGTTACTCACAAGTCTATATATGATTGTTATGAAGAAAATACAAATAAATATAACGTTTTAAAAACTCCATACCTGGGGAAATGTAGCCCATCGATCCTTTTAGAGCAGCTGTTGTAAGTGAATCACTAGAGGTTGCACCAACTAATTTTGCAATCCCAAAATCTGTTACATGGCCGCCCATGTCTTCATCCAACAACACATTGCCTGGTTTTATATCACAGTGCACTACTTGGACAAAAGAATCATGATGAAGATATTCCATGGCATGGGCCACATCAATGGCAATATCCAATCGTGTTCTCAATCCCAACTCACAGATATCCTCATCATTGTTGTCATCTTTATTAGGATATAAATGCTTCTCTAAGCTTCCATTACACATAAACTTAAACACTAAAGCTTTGAAATGGAGGTTGGAACATGAAGCTATGATTCCCACAAGATTTCGATGTCGAACCTTTTGCAATGCATCACACTCTGCTTCAAAACTCTTTACAACTTGGTCATTTTGCAAATGGAAAATCTTCACAGCGGCCAGTGTGCCATCACTCAAAATTCCTTTATACACTGATCCAAAATTGCCTTTCCCCAACAAGTTTGCCTCAATGAATCCATTAGTTGCTCTATAAAGTTCTTGATATGATATACTCTCATGCTCTGACTTATGGGAAATAACTTGTGGAAAATAAAAGATTCTTATATGCCTTCTTGAGAGGAATATCAAAAGTAGACAACATAGTAGAAATCCAATACCACCAACAATCGGCAATATTACTTTTCTCAAAATATCAAAATGATTTTTTGGTTCTGGACATGCTGGCAAGGAAAATACTTGTGGCCCACAAAGACCCAAATTTCCATTCAAGGATATGATAATGGTATGATTTGTAGAAAACTCTCCTTTTGATATTTCTCCTTTAAGATTGTTAAAAGATAAATTCAAATACTGGAGCTCTTTCAACTGGTTGAGAGTAATGGGTATTGTACCTGAGAGGGAGTTGGAAGAGAGATCCAAGTCCATGAGATTTTGTAAATATCCAAGTGAATCTGGAATGGAACCTTCTAAGGAATTGTTGGATAGATTTAATGATTCGAGTGCAGTGCAACTTCCAATTGTTGGTGGAATGGAACTAGTTAATAAATTGGCAGATATGTCTATAGCTAAAGCATTTCCAAGTTTCCCAATCTCAGGAGGCACGGGTCCATCCAACAAATTCGATGACAAATTTAAATAAAGGTTCAAGTAAGGAAGAGTGGTGACTTCTGATGGTATTTTTCCACTAAGTCTATTGTGAGACAAGTCAAGTAATGCCAAATTTCTACAATCTCCTAAGCTGGTAGGTATTTTATCTGAAAAGTAGTTGTGATGAAGAGAAAGGATCCTTAGTTGTTCAAGATGGTGCAAGTAATCTGGAATTTTTCCAGAAAACAGGTTTCTACTGATATCTAGAAGACCAAGATGTTTTAATTGTTTCAAATCATTGGGAATATTTCCTTCTAATCTATTGTTTCCTAAATCCAGCCTTTCTATTTTTTCAAGGTTACTTAATGGTGGTATACTGCCATTTAGAAGATTTCCACTTAAATTTAGAAAGTTCAAGCTGCTAAGATTGCCAATATGTGGAGGGATGTTTCCTTCTATCATGTTGCTTGAGAATGACAAGTAAGACAAATTGACAGAAAGTATACTTATCACATGGGGCAAAACACCACTTAGTTTATTGTCACTCAAGTCTAGATCTTGCAAATGAGAACAATTGGTAAGAAATACAAGAAAAGGCATGGTTGTACTGGTTCCGCTATCAAGTTGATTAGATTGTAAATCTAGTCGCTCAAGGAGTGATAAGTTACCCAACTCTAATGGCACACTCCCACTCAACTTATTGTTGCCTAGTGATAGTATTTGGAGCTTGGAACAATTTCCAATAGAATTTGGTATGTTTCCAGTTAGTTTATTTCCCCATAAATAAAGACTATTCAAATTAAATATTTTTGACAGAGAAGTGGGAATGATGCCTACGAATTCATTCTCATTTAGAGAAAGGACTTGCAGATTGGTGAGCAGACCCAAATCTTCTGGAATGGTGCCAGTGAGTTTGTTTTCAGAAATGTCCAAGTAAATCAAAGCAGAAATATTTGATAAAGAGGTGGGAATGGTACCAGACAATTCATTGCCATTGACAATAAGTACTTGCAGACTGTTGAGAAGACCCAATTCGTGTGGAATCATGCCACTGAGTTTGTTACTGAAAATATCCAAATGAGTCAGAGTAGAGATATTTGACAAAGAAGTAGGAATGCTCCCAGACAATTCATTTTCTGATAGCTCAAGTGTTTCTAAACCTGTGAGTAAACCCAATTGTTGAGGAATGGCACCGGTGAGACTATTTCTTCCTAATGCCAGAACAGTCAACGATGAAAAGTTGCCTATGAAAGAGGGAATGGTACCTGTGAGGCTGTTTACTGCTAAGTTTAGGAATTGTAGACGTGTAAGAGAACCCAACTCCATGGGGATGCTTCCGTCCAGCTGATTGAAAGACAACGTGAGCGTTCTCAACCGAAAGAGGCGCCCCAATTGAAGTGGGATATGACCGTGAAGCTTATTTCTAGAAAGATCGAGGGAGTGGAGAAACGACAAATTGCCGAGGGCAGGAGAAATGGTGCCCTGCAGACCCATGGCAGTGAGGTTGAGCGTGGTCACTCTGTCCAATGGATGGCGGTGGGAGCAGGTAACCGCACTCCAATTGCACAAGGGAACGGCTAAACTCCAATCAGCCATGGATTGATTGGGATTGTGGGTGATGAGCGACCTGAACTCCAATAGGGATTGTCGATCATCATGAAATGTGTGAGCGGAGGAGGAAAGGAAGAGAAACAAGAAGAGCAAAGGAAGTGGAAAAGAGAAACAGAGCATCGCCATGTTCGAAATGGAAATGGAAACAGGGAGGAGGTAATTGGGACGAGGAGAAATACCATTGCGTTCTATGCGCAATCTTACGCCTATTTAACACGGAGAGAAGCCGATATATTCGCCCTTTCGTCCTCGTTTTCTGAGTGTCAAAAATCAAATCAATTCGATGCAATTGTCGCTTGTGCTCCTTTCATCCATACGCAGGGCTTTGAAGCGCACATCAATTTAGACTAATTTCCCTTTCACGGTCACAAAACACTAACACGGAGCCCGCCGGTAACAAAGTCAAGTCAACATATTTGCCCACCAGAGCTAAAAATGTAGAACATAAATATTAGACGCGTAGTAAAGAAGAAGAATAAAAAAATACCAACGCTGATCAAAATCCTATTTGAAAATGTAATTGAAAACATTCAATTAACATACGCGTGTAGATTTGTTAATATATATATGGTTTTTTTTCACAGGCAAAACAAATAAAATAATTAATTTAATTTAATTAATGTGGAATGTACGTTTGTTGTGTAAATTCTGATTACGTAAAAGGGAAAAAAAAAAATACAAATGAAACTTAATTTATTTAAGTTTAATGAATTATTTAAGTTTAATGTATTAAATTTCAAATTATGATTAAAATATTATTCAAAAATTAGTCTAAACTTAATTCAACAAATATTAAAATATATATATAAATATAAACAAAACATAAATATACTTAAAAAGATTCAACCGAAAATAGTAAGGAAAATATTTATAAAGTAGAAGGGAAATGCAAACAAAAATAGGATGAAGGCTTAATTTACTTAAATTAAAAGGTAAATAAAATAATTCACATTTAAAGATATAGAATTTCAAAATTATTTTATAATGATTTAATTTAATAATTTGATATTTTTATTTTAGTTAAAATTTTGTTATATAAATGTAGATGAGATTATAGTTTTTGTTATTTAAAATATAATTTTGAATTTATAAATAGATTGAGGGTTATGTAAAATTTTGATAATACTCATATTTATATAGATTTCAAAACTAAAACTTATGATTTCAAGAAATTCTTTACTAGATCTTAAACAAAATTAACAAGAAAAAAAATACAAAAAAAAAGTCCAAACTACCATCCAATAATTCCTAATATCAATAACCACTAAATCTAAATATCACTAGAATCAATAATTATTGTACTCTATATTTACTATATTTTGTAATTATACTTTAAGTAACATAATCAATTTTACAAAACCATCATGAGGTTTTCTTTCCCATATATATACTATATATATAATATAATATATATATATTATTATGATTATATATATATTAGTTTGAGTGGGTTAAGTGAGTTAAGAGCACCGGGTTTCTCCTTAAGAGGTCACAGAGGGGGGTAGCAGTATGTACTGTTCTTTGTATGACTTAGTAGTACAATCGGAGGTGGGGTCCTTGTCCGATCAACAAGGGAGTTGCATACACCAATTTATTATTATTATTACAAAGTATTAAATACATCATAAGAAGTTGGATGGCATCTCATTTATTAAGCTAGAGGTATTTTGAATTAGGCTTCTAGAATTTTAATTTAGTTAATTACTCTCCCCTGCGCAGAGGTGGGTCCCTTGTCCCACAAACAAGGGGGTCTCATACATCAATTTAGTGTATGTGACCTTAAAAATGGATATTATTATTATTATTATTACAAAGTATTAAATACATCATAACAAGTTGGATGGCATCTCATTTATTAAGCTAGAAGTATTTTGAATTAGGCTTCTAGAATTTTAATTTAGTTAATTACTCTCCCCTGCTGGGAGGTGGGTCCCTTGTCCCACAAACAAAAAGGTCAATTATCATCATCATCATTAATATATATCATAAAGTAAGTGTATTAATATTTATTATAAATTAATACATATCAATATTTACTAATCATTTAAGTTATATAACTACATTAATGTATTATTATTTCATATTTAATATTAAATAATAATTTTTATTTCAAAATTTTCACTACTAAATATTAAAATTAAAATAATTTCTAATAAATTAGATCTTAATCATGGAGTATCACATATTCAATTATTTGTTCATTTCACTTTTCTCCATATTACATAAAACTCAATCATTAATATTCATTTTCATTATTTAGCATGATTGTCAATTAGCCTTTACAAAACATATTGATTCCAAATCTAAAATGTATTGCATTTTGCTGATTAAAAAATTAAAAAATAGAAAATTAACAAATAAAAAATAAAAGTGAAAACCTCTATAAGATTGGAATATTGATTTTTAGTTTATTTTACTTTTTAAAATTGATTGCACAAATTGTATATTATATAAAATACAATTATGGTTTCATTAATTATTAATAAATATTTAATATATTTAAATGGTAGTGTTTTTATAATTATTCAGTTGTTGTTGTATTAAGTGTAGTGTGTCAACATTTATTTATATTTTATTATTGTTCTAGGATATAAATGGTGTGTGGAGAAAAGCAAAACCTATTATTTTGGGTAAACACTTTAGTCATCGTAAAAGAAATAATAATATTAATATATAGATGCAAGTTTTCATAATTATTCATGTTGGATTATTTCTTTTGCATGTAAACAGTACATGGGCCAAAGTAAAGCCTAGCCTTTTTAGTGAGCATTTCACCCATCATCATCAAGACAAAGAAGACAAAGAAGACTAGATGGAGTGTGCACGAGTATCTTTCCACTATCGTTTTTCTCTCACACAATTTATATTTAAAAACAATAATTATGATCTAATAGATATATGAAATACTTTGAAAATTAATAAAATAATTGAATTTAAATTTATTTATTTCCATAAGAATATATAATATATTAACATATTAATTAATATAACATTAAAAAAAATAATTAACTTTTTCAAAAATAAAATATAAGTAGAATCTTAATTTTTAGAAAAAAGTAATAATAATAAGAATGTAACTTCTTTTCAAATAAAATGATAATAGAATCCTTAATTCTTTAGAAAATAATTTTAATTTAATTCATATAGGTTAGCGTTCACTAAATAAATCATTATATTATATTAAGACAGAAAGCTTTTATTTAAACAAATTAATCACTTAAATTATTAATTAGCTTTTTACATTAAATATATATAAAAAGGTGTTTGAAACATATGAATAAATAAATGTAAAAAATATTTGAAGCTACTTCATAACTGTGTGGCCTTGTTTGGCAAAACATGGTCTAAAACCTTCTAGGATTGTTTTGAGGCATCAAATGACGTTTTTTGGGGTAAAAATTTGTCTCTTTAATGTTGTGCCTTTTCATGCTAGTCTACACACATAGACCTTTCCAACGGCGCAAGAAGCGCGTCAACGAGAGTCTATATGCAAAAGTTATGCCACTTAAAAGTTGACCTTCCTGTTTTCACACCTATAGTTCGGGAGGATGTCATGTCAGCTCCCATTATTCATGGAAAATGGGCTAGCCATGTGTTTGTAATGTAAAAGCCTCTAGAACAGTCTATATTGTAACTCTAGTTAAGAGTTGATATAGTCAAACTTTTCCACTAGAAGGTGATTGGCTTGTGTTATAACTAGACCACTAGGAGGAAGAGACATTCCATTCTTTCAAGAAAATTTTGTTCCATATCTGACAAGATAGTTACTAGAGATAGGAGGTAGAGCACACAGAGAGGATATGTGCACTATTTCTCTCGAAAGGGTTTCCTAGAGAGCATATCTTGTGTCTTATGTGTGTGTGAGCTTATTTTATCGTTCTCTACTTTTCTGCATAATTTTCATACGCATGCATGCACTAATTACAGTTAAATCCATAGATCTTAAAGTTTAATAAACTGTAATAAAGTAAAATTTCAGTATTTTAATATATTATTATCAGATTTGTTGTGACGAACTGTCTAGTGGAATATCCACGACAATTTACAAATCCATTAGTATCAGAGCAAGTTTCTTTGGGTATTTGTGGATATTTACAGGGGATTTAGGTTAGTGGGGTCGAAAATCGTAAAACCCTAATCATGACCAACGAATCTATAAATGAACCTCGTGATCCTGCAGAAGTGAGGTTTTCATGGTTCGAACAACAAATCACAGATATAAAGCGCAATGTACACCTCCTCATGGTGGCCCTAAGCAATAAGCTGGGGATATTTGGAGAAGATAGGAGTTTGAATGAAGAGGAAAAATTAGAACGAAGATGAGAAGATCGAGGATAAATGAAGAACCAGTCGAAGAAAGGAGTGCCATTAATTCTTGAATCCTCCAGGATCCCAAAATTTGTTTTGTATTTGTCCATTATTTTCTTTGTGTTGTTGTCCTACTGCTGCAGTTGTCTTCAAACTTCCAAGCTTCCAAATCTTATGTTGTATTCTCCCAATAATTCGTTGATGTACAATCAATTGTATCATGTTGATGAGTGTCTCCTTCTTCCTACAATAACTCTTTTTATGTCTCTTCTTCATCAACATCCTTATTTATTCAATTTCAATTTCCAACTTATGCCTTCGCTAGAACACACTACTAACATTGCTTACTTGCATCGGTATTTTGGAATTTAAAATTTTTATGGCTACCATTCCCATTTGATTATCTCCATAATCACACATTTTTTCAAAGATGTGTAAGACACTTGAATGCCTTCTCCATAACTACTTTATGAAAGATTGACTTTCATTTTCTAAACATTCACTACAACACATACTTTTCTCATTAAATTCTTCTAGATCTTCCTGTTTTCCTTTTGTAGCCTACTGATTATCCTCTTGATTATCCTGCAAAAAAATTTCCTTGTTTGTATCTTCTTATTGAAAATAAAATAAAATTTCATTTTCGTGAGGAAAACTTGCCTCATCTTCTCTCATCTCAACTTCTTCTGATTTCCATTGTTGTCCTTTGTCTTCATATCTAGGAAATAGCATAGATTCTATCTCTTGTATTACAACTTCATGTTCATCGTCTTTCTTTGTACGTGCAAGAATATAATTAGTTTGAAAACTAAAATTCACCCTTGTTTCCTTAGAATTAATAGGCACCTCTTCCTTGCTAGACATTATTGAACATTTTTCCTCTCTCATTGTAATATTAGGTTCTCTTAATAACATTTCCAACAATTTTATTTCCTCCTCAAATTTCATGAGAATTTCATCCGAATGCTTCTCTCTTTTCTTGCTTCGACTATCTCCATGAACCAATTTTTCTGTGTTTTCTTCACTAACATTTTCTTGCAATTGTACATCATCAACTGTATTTACCCACCGTGTATTATTTCCATTCTAACTATCCTTATGAAACAATGATGTTTTATATTCCTCCATAATAGAAATATGTGTATGTTCTTCTCTTGTTCTTTTTTTTCTTGTTGGTCTAACCCACATGGATTTGAACTTTAAATCTCATGCTTTACATATTACTTCATAACAAGGCAATTGGAATTTGAGCTACATCATGCGGGCTTGTGCTTTCAAAAAATCATACTTTCACCTTATTTATCATGTATGGTAGGTTGAGTGAGTTTACAGCTTTATCAATGCCTGTAACCATACAAAAACCATTAGTTTTAAAATCATAAGAATTTATTGTCTCATTCGATGACTAAGTCATCAATTCCTCATACTGTTATGATTTTTCCACATAGTTGTAAAGATCATCTACATATCTCTTCTCATCATCCTCATCACATTCATCTTGATTTCCTTGAGCACTTTGCTCCTATGTTGACTACTTAACCTATGTTTCATCTTCACTTGTAACTTGTGCCACTTCACCTTTTTGTGTAGCACCCATTTGAATCTTTGGTCTTCAACATCTTGTTGTAGCATATCCATAAGCACATTCATTCACGCCTTCATCTCAGCGAGTTCCTTGTCAAACTCTTCATCGCTCATCTTCCTGTTGATGTCTTTAACCTTGACATCTTCTTTCCTTCTGTTGTGGTTTTCCCTTGAACCTTCTTTATGACCTTTTATAGTCATCTTCCTTTTCTCTTTTCTTTTATGAACTTGTCCTTGTCCACTAAGCCTCCGCAATAGCAAGTTTGTTTCACCTTGCTACAAGTACCTCACCAGGTTTCCTCCTCTGAACTTGGACTTTGGGTAACCTTAAGGTCCTTTCTCTAGAACGTTCTCTCTGAGCTTCCTCTTCTCTAG
>APFE030243826.1:0-12466 GCA_000404065.3 Pinus taeda
TGACAATACTGTCTACACCAAGAAAGAGGGAAAGTCTCTTATCATTCTTGTTCTTTATGTTGATGATCTTATCCTCACTGGTAGTGATCCAAACCTTATTAACTGTGTGAAGTCCAACCTTAAAAAGAAGTTTGAAATGATAGAATTAGGACATTTACATTATTTTCTCGGTCTTCAAGTCTTGCAATCCAAGGAAGGTATTTTCCTCTCCCAATCCAAGTATGCCTGTGATCTTCTACGCTTCTTTCACATGGAATATTGTAAGCTAGCTCCTTCTCCCTTTCAGTCTGGAGTCAAACTTTCAGCCTCTTGTACTTCCCCTGAAGTTGATGCTACCTTATACCGTCAACTTGTAGGAAAACTTTTGTATTTAACCCATACTCGTCCTGATCTTTCCTTTGTTGTTGGCCTTGTTGCTCGGTTTATGCAAACCCCACGTGAAAGTCATTGGAAAGCAGCTAAACGAATACTTCATTATGTTCGGTACAGTTCATTTTGGCATTCATTACAGTGCTGAAGCATCTCCTCTATTGGTTGGTTTCACTGATTCCAATTGGGCTGGTGACCCTGATGATCGGAAGTCTACTGCTGGTTATGTGTTCACTCTTGGTTCAGGACTTATTACATGGGCTTGCAAGAAACAAGTTGCCATTTCTCTTTCTTCAGCAGAAGCAGAGTATCGTGGTGCCGTAGAGGCTAGTAAGGAAGCCTTGTGGCTTCGTCAGATCTTATTTACAGGGTAAGTTCCTACAAAAATAACCAATCATCTCTTTTTTAAAATAAAGATTATACTAAATTTTGTCTAAGTTGGCTTTTCTAGGCTGTTTGGACTGTTTATGTCGTTGTCCGGGGCTGGTCGTTGAAGTTTCGCACGCCAATTTTAGAGCGGAGTTTCGAGCTAGTGGTTAGAGCTTTTTTCAGAGCGAAAATGAGTGGAGGAGGTAGCGAGGGCAAAACTTCTGCAAAAACCCCAGCAAATTTTCTCAAATCCATAAGAGGGCACCCAATGGTCATTAAACTCAACTCTGGCATAGATTATAGAGGTTAAGCATATATACCACTTCCACGTTTAAATTATGCAAATACCACCTTAAAGTTTTGTTTACACTATATGAGCAGGGATAGTTCAATTGCTATGATTATTTGTTTTATAACGAACATTTGTGCGGTGACTATGAATATTTGTTTTGTAAGGTCAAGGGCCTTCAAACCTAATGTATTTGTAGTTTATTTCAATAATGAGAAACAAGGGTTAGGGTTTTTTATCACTCAAGGTTTGAAGATTTTTAATGAGAAACAAGGGTTATGGTTTTTTTATCGCCAATTAGAAGTCAATTTTTCTTTCGTTAGGGGAAAACCTGGAATGTAAGAAAACCCTCCGCACGTAGGGTTGCTACTTGCTTCTTTTACTAGTTTAACAATTGGATCCACTAAATATGATGCTACCCATGCCTTAGATGTTGTTATTGAACCGGTATCGTAGCCATAAACTTCAACTTATAATAGTGGTGGTTGAACCTCATTCGCTCTGCCAACCTCCAAGACCTTAACCTCCTTTGTTATTTTAGGATCCTCGACGTTAGCTTCTGACCCTAAATGCTCGGGGTCTTCGGCCGGTTAGGATTCTTCCCATAGGCCATTAGAGTAAATAATCCCACCCCAGGGACCGTTCTGAAAGCTCGTTATCAAGATAAATCCCGTTGGAGTGCCCCATAATTGGATAATCAACAAACCACCTAGCATTAGGCTTACAGACCGACAACTCCATTTTCCGCACTTGAGAAGGGATGTGGAGTGAGTATGTTAATTATAAGTGGAACTAATAAATTTGGATTGTTTATGTTTCGCGCGCCAATTTTAGAGCGGAGTTTCTTAATCTGAATTCCTACTCTAAGCTATCTAATTACTACTTCCTTCTACCAACTAACTAAGATTATGAAAAAAGACCCTATCCTTTATAAGGATACTAAAAGCTATCTAATCCCTAATTACATATACCTTTCTAATCACTTTCTACTTTCTTTCTAGTCTAATATTACTAATATTAAGAATAGTAACCTTGATGAATTGCCCTTGTATTCCTTGTCTAGTTCTAGGAGTGTATCGGTCAAATACCCTTATCACGGTGGCCCCGACATTACCGCAGTCTCATTATCACATACCCATTCAGGACACATCTAGTTTGCTTGTCAAGTACACATCACCTAGGAAGGCACAAAACACTTTTAGGAACCCTAGTGTTTAGAGCTTTTTTCAGAGCGAAAATGAGCAGAGGAGGTAGTGGGGGCGGAACTTCCGCAAAAACTCCGACATATTTTCTTAAATTTATAAAAGGGTGCCCAGTGGTCGTCAAACTTAACTCTAGTGTAAATTACAGTGTTTAAGCATATATACCACTTCTACCTTTAAATTATGCATACACCACCTTAAAGTTTTGTTTACAATGTATGAGCACAGATAGTTCAATTGCTACGATTATTTGTTTTATAACGAACATTTATGCCGTGACCATGAATATTTGTTTTATAAGGTCAAAACCCTTCAAACCTAATGTATTTGCAGTGTATTTCAATAATGAGAAACAAAGGTTAGGGTTTTTGATCGCTCAAGGTTTGTTGTTAGTTTGCTGGTGGTTACAAGTTCGGTTACATTGAATTTGCAAATTACGGATTTTAGGCGTCGGTGCCTAATAACAGAGGTCTTTGTTGGACGTGAATTGATGCTTGCGATCTTTATGACACACGTAACCCTAAATAGTCACCAATGCGGTGCAAAGCAATAAATACATAACCTTACTCCTAACAAGGTAAATAATTCTAGCTTTTTGAGTGATTGATTTACACCTCTACACTTGAGAAGGGATGTGAAGTGAGTGCTTTTTTTTTTAACCACATGGTGAAACAATAACTATCAAGCCTAATCCAGGAGAGACTCGGGATCAAACCTCATATTTGGCCTAAAACACCAAGAGTATATCCAACCACCTGTAAGTCGGGTATACTAAGATCCTATGATTTTAGCAAGAGCAGACTCAGACGGTTTGGGGAGTTTGCCCCTCTAGCCGCCACCATAACAGGTCACTGTACTCCGTGAGATTTGAACCTCGGTCTCCTGGGCTTCGCCCAAGAAAACCTACCGTCAAACCGCACATCACTGTACTGAAGTGAGTGTTAATTAGAAGTTGAATTAATTAGTCTGGACTATTTACCCTAAATAGTCACCAATGCGGTGCCAAGCAATAAATACATAACCTTACTCCTAACAAGGTAAATAATTCTATTCTAGCTTTTTGAGTGATTGATTTACACCTCTACACTTGAGAAGGGATGTGAAGTGAGTGTTAATTAGAAGTGGAATTAATTAGTCTGGACTATTTATGCCGCTGTCCGGTAGCATACCCTAGGAACAGCCATACGTTGAAATTATGACTTGAACCCGAGGGGCATTCCTGGCATACCCGTGGTTAGTAGCATACCCTGACCTCCCACACAGACACAGCGACAACTGCGACCACCAAGGTAATAGACATAGTTCAAGCAGAGGCCAAGGTACATGATATTGGAAATAAAGGTACTACTCTATTTGACCCTACCAATATCTACCATACTCAGGACCAGGCCCTTTCATATTCGCTCAATTCCACCATAGCGGTAGGGAAGATTGCGCTGTTCACCCGGTTGACCGCTTTCCTTCAAAGTAGGAGAGCAGTGGATAACCAAAAAGTCCAGAAAGTCACTCGTACTTAAAGTCCAACCGCCCGCACACCAATTTTAGAGCGGAGTTTCGAGCTAGTGGTTAAAGCTTTTTTCAGAGCGAAAATGAGCGGAGGAATTAGCGGGGGCGGAACTTCTGCAAAAACTCCAGCAGATTTTCTCAAATCCATAAGAGGGCGCCCAGTGGTCGTCAAACTCAACTCTGGCGTAGATTACAGAGGTTAAGCATATATACCACTTCCACCTTTAAATTATGCATATACCACCTTAAAGTTTTGTTTACACTGTATGAGCAGGGATAGTTCAATTGCTACGATTATTTGTTTTATAACGAACATTTGTGCTGTGATTATGAATATTTGTTTTGTAAGGTCAAAATCCTTCGAACCTAATGTATTTGCAGTTTATTTCAATAATGAGAATGATTAGGGTTTTTGATCGCTCAAGGTTTGTCGTTAGTCTGCTGGTGGTGACGAGTTCGGTTACATTGAATTTGCAAATTACGGATTTTAGGCGTCGGTGCCTAATGGCGGAGATCTTTGTTGGACGTGAATTGATGCTTGCAATTTTTATGACACGCGTGACCCTAAATAGTCACCAATGCGGTGCCAAGCAATAAATATATATTTAACCTTGCTCCTAACAAGGTAAATAATTCTAGGTTTTTGGGTGATTGATTTACACCTCTGCACTTGAGAAGGGATGTGAAGTGAGTCTGTTCATTAGAAGTGGATTTAATTTTCATAATAATTTTATGGTCGAAATAGCCAGCAACAGATTTTGCTGCGTAAGACATATGGTTCCAATAAATGTGTCAATTATGTAATTTGCATTGTAACATCAATGTTACTAGAATGTGATCAGGTTGACGGGGGTAATCGATCGATTAGTTATAAATATTGTGGCAGGCAATGGGGCTGTGAGGGAGAATCCAGAAGTGTCGTCAGGATGTAAACCTACCTTATGCTATGTTTGCGGAGTAACATTCTGTAGATTATTCCTTGTATGTGGTTCTTTATGTTATTATTTCTCATATATGTTCCAAAGTCACAAAATTTGGACTCAAGAACGATGGTAAAACTGAAGAGCAACTGAAAAGCAAGAGTTTCACTTGGACCTGGTAAATAATCAACGAAATTTGACCGAGTAAGGAAGAGTAAGATTTCTATGCTGAGTTTTACAGGGCTATATCCAAGTATGGTTGATTGAAAAAGGCTTCGTTGAGTTATGGTCAAACTCATAATATTATGGTGAGTTTCAGTTGCAAGTGAGTTAACAATGCACATCTCCTTGAAACCTTTTCGTAACTCCAACACTTGAACACTTTATTTTGGGTTGTCCTCAAGTCGACAAGGCACACTTGCACATCAGCTTGAGTCCCGCTAATGTGCATGGGTTGAAGACATAATCTTACATGGATAAGTCGACTTCCATAGTTGATAAAAGAAGGTCGCTTTGGTGGCTGTGAGTTGTGTGTTGTGAGTTTTCTATTCTGTGCTGCTGCAATTTTGAGTTTAAGGTTAGATAATTTTGAGTATCCCTGGTTTCAAAGAGACATATGGTCTACCCCTAGTCAGAAGGGCGTGTTTTGATGGAAGAACTTCGGTTTGTGAGACCTTAGCACATCATCTTTTCTGGAATGCAATCATTCATTAGGCTTAGAGGCCGATTTGGAAATAAATTTAGAGGACAGTTTCAGATTTGTGTTTATTTCAACAAGTAGTCTTCATATTTCTAATTTCTGATTTTTATATGCAAATAAAATGTCATATTCTGCCGTGCCCTTCTTTTGGAAATATTGTTATTTTTCTAGGATCTCTATTTGGGGATATTATAGTGGTATTTGAGTTGCAAGACTTGGCAGCCTGTTTGGGTTAACTGTATGGGTGAAGAGGGTGGTCATTGATGAACTATGGTTGTCATTGATGTCAAGCCAAGCAACACGAGAAGATGCCCCACCTTTGTTGACCAATATGACATTGAAAATCATGGTTTTTTGCGTCAAGGCCACCCTTGTTGGATTCTCCTCATCATGCTGATTCTGATGGTATATGGTACATCACAAGGATCCTCATGGTTTGAGAGATATACTTGTTCAAATATGAAAGCCCCATCTCGTGGTCAATAGCCCCAATCTAGTTGATGATGTGGCAACTTTCATTTGGCTAAGATAATAAGGCTTTTCACTAAGAATTACATTACTTTTCTTATGTTCATGGAGGGTTTCAAATTTATTTTAAATTAAAAGCACGTGGGGTTTTTTGGCTCTAAGAATTTGAATTTCAAAATTCAAATAGCCCTCCAAGTCAGCCTCATCGCAAAGGGGTTTTGGCTCCGTCATATTCAAAATTTAAAAATGTTGTTTCCTCCAAACCTCAAGTCGACTGCCTCTCATGAAAGCCACTCATTTTCTCTCCAAAGAGCAAATCAAGAAATTCATTTGACTTTGAAATTGTTTGCGGCCGGTGTTGAAATTGACAGCTCAGGGATGAATTTCCTTAGATAAAATTTTCGTTTCTAACAATTCTGGAGTGACTTTCTAAAATAAGAAAGTCATATCTAACATTTCAAGCATGACTTTCCAAAATTAGCAAATCAGCCTGCATAAATTGGTAATCAAGAATAGATGTTGGAAAATCACTTAATTTTATCATTAATCAATCTTAATAGTTCATTTTTTGACTTAATTATCAATATTATCATTACCTTTATTATTATCCTTATGATATATGACATTATTATTATTAAAAGGAACTTCAAGTCACCTTACCTTCATATTATCATTACCTTTAATATTATCCTTATGATATATGACATTATTATTATTAAAAGGAACTTCAAGTCACCTTACCTTCATCACTTAATCACTTCATACCTCTATGTCTCACATAGCACATCATAACTCTCTCTCTTAATGGATACATTTCACTCTCATTAAGTCTTGTCATAAAAGATTCTCTTACACTTTCATTAATGCAAACATTACTCTCTCTTACACGCTCAGTAAGACATGGCATATTCCTCTTACTAACAATAAAAGCATGTCATAAAAGATTCCTCTTACTAACAATAAAAGCATGTCATAAAAGATTCCTCTTACACCTCCTTAATGGCACAAGTTACAAAGGTATGCGTACCTCCTTAATGACATGAGTTACAAAGGCATGTGTACCTCGCTAAATGGCATATGTAACCGCTACTCAAGGCATGTGTATTGCTCCTTCTTGTTAAGTTTAGGTATGTTCTATGCTTAGAGCAGTTTATTTCAATTTTCACAGTTAGCTCAATATCTTTTCCAAATTAGCAATCACATCAGCATTAAAGTAAACTGCAGATAGAACATAAACATAAATCACAGAAGACAAACCAAGACAAGAAGACACAAGATGTACTGTTTAACTAGCTGAAATTTATATGAAGGCTCTAGTTCTGAAGCTTTTCCAAACCCTACAAATAAACCCTAGCCGCAATGCACCATGACCACCCTCGGGGGGGGGGGGGGGATCGACCCCCCCAGCCTTCGGCAGCTTCCCTTCTGCGCCCGCCATTACCCCATTAGGCTCTCGATCCAGGGACAAAGGCAAAGCTTCGGCGGCAAACCACACTCCAAAAGCTAATGGATCTTCAGCTGAGGGGAGCGTCCCCAACCAAAACGGGACAACAGGCCTGTCCCCTTGTAAACCGTTATCGGAGGAAACACCATCATTAATCATCGAAGATCCCTGGATCGAAGAATACAGAGATCACATGTGTAAACATGCCCTAATCTGTCGTTTCATGGGAGTGCGACTCAATGAAAAAGCTCTCTGCTGGTGGATAAACCAGAAATGGAAGCCCAAAGGGAACTATGAACTTCAGTTAGGGGCACGAAGTTCTTTCACGGTCATCTTTGCTCACAGGGAAGACAAAGATTGCACTTTTGAAGGAGGCCCATACTTCTACAACTCGGCAGGACTCTACATGACGTACTGGAGGCCCAACTTTGCTCTAGAACAGGAAGATTTCAAAAGAGTTCCAGTTTGGCTTAGACTCTACTCCTTGCCTGTGGATTATTGGAATAAGCGGATCCTGGAAGCCATCGGGAATCAGCTGGGCGTCTTCGTCAAAACTTCAGATCTCACATCTCAAGGTAAATACACTGCCTATGCTAGAATCTGCGTTTATATGGATGTCTCAGGACCCCTCCCAGGTCATATTGATTTGATCTACAAAGGAATTCATTGGAAGCAGTCCATCGACTATGAAAACATCCCTTTTAGATGCCAGAAATGTCGATAGCATGGACATCTTAGTCATGGGTGCCCCTTGAATCAACCCCCACCTCAACCTCAAGAGGACAAGGTGGATAACCCGCCCCCAGATTTCATCCCTGTTTCCAGGAAAAACAAAAGGCAGAACGACAAAAATCCTCCTAAACACTCCTCCCACCCGACCCCCACCCAGCCGAATAGCATTGAAGTTCTAGGCAACCTTGATCTAAACGAGAACCTCTGGAATCCCTGCGCCCCCCCCCCGCCGCTCCCCCCCCGACTCAAGATCCACCCAGGCAGTCTCAATCATCAAGCCCTTCAATCATCTCCATCCCAAACCTTGATCCACCCCAAGCCGAGACACAGCTTCAAATCCCATAGGCCAACCCCTGTCACATCGATACAAGCTGTGTCCCATTGCATGCCCCTCCCTGCATAGAAACTCATCTAGACTGGCCACCCTCAACTGCTCCTACCAATCCCCTAGAAGAAATCCTAGGTGACCTAGATCTCCATGAGCTCAACGAGCAATGGTCCAAACAGGGAGTGAATGCCATTCCCCAGGAACACTTGGAGAAAATCGAAATGGCATACTTGTAGTTGGAATATCTCAACCAGAATGCAACCAAAAAGCAATGGGGAAACAACAGCCAAACAAGCATCCAAGCCAACCTGGACCTGGACCAATACAAGCTGAAAGGTCCAGGAAGAAAAAGGGGGAGAAAATCGACAAAACAACAAATACAAGAATTCGGAAGGTGCCTAATCAATGAAGGAAAAATTAGGGCTTTGGTCCTATCCACACCGTAGGTTACTCAATGAAGATTACAACCTGGAATATCAGAGGTCTAAATAGCACCTCCAAAAGACGAATCCTCAAAAATCGTCTTTTAATGCAATCTCCAGACCTTGTCCTACTACAAGAATCCAAATGCTCCTCCAACGACATAGAGACGCTTAAGAAACTCTTTGCAAAAGGCTATCAGTGCATAAGCACAAAAGCCATTGGGCAAGCAGGAGGGCTTCTAATGTGTTAGCTTCCTATACCAATAGGGTTTCATTTTCATGATTGACTGGGGAAGTGGCAAATATGTTCCATCCTTTTTATGCTGCAAAGGTTCCATATGTTGATGAATCTTCACTATGTATAGGTGGTTAACTCTTGTCACAGTTGATGATTAGCCAAATAGCTTAATCCTGGCTAGATCATGTTTGAATTTCACTTGTCTTAGAATAGAGAATAAAGATCTGCACAAACAGTTTAAGCTTGGTAGGCAAGTAGTCAGGTAGTGAAGCAAAGGGTCTCAACAGCTTAATCTGAGCCCTGGAAGAAATAAGGGTAGACTTAGATAGGAGGGCAGCTAAAAGAAAAAGAGATGAATCGGGGTTTGCTAGTTCAAATGCACCCAATGAAAATGAAGAGAAAATGTTAGGTATACTAGGTTGGGTAGACAGTTTTGAGGGTACAAAGGCATGGTTTGTGAGCAATTTGCTCTTCTGGAATAATTTGCTATCTCATAAAATCATAAGGTACCATGGCAAGGTGGCTACAAAACAAATGGAGCATGACTAATTCCCCTCCTCATTTTCCAAGAAACACTCACTAATATTCCCCCCAAAGGGCAATGAGATTTGCTCATTACCCTTAGTCCACTTCATCCCATGATAGAACTAAGTGAAAAGATCTTTTACTAGGCAAAACAAGCCACATTTCTTGTGTAAAAAGTCTTTAATCCAACTTACCAAAGTTTCCTAAACTTCACCACTTGTCATCCTTTCATTCGCCCCTAGCCTAAGTTTTCACACTGTAAAACTTAGCCCAAACCATACAAACCCATCCCCCACAATCATATTAACTAACTAACCTTACTATATAGCTCCTATGTACATTTCCTCCCCTTACTATGTATAAAAACACAAAAACCCCAAAAAATAAATACCCCAACCCTTGGCTAACTATAGCCTTATTTCAAAATTTTTCTTTAGGGAGTTATTGGTCCACCAGGGGCCAATAACAGCCCTCCACATGCCCATCGGGGTTTATATGGCCTTTGGCTAAATAAATAGCTGAAATTCGTGTTTTTTCCCCAAAATACCCACTTTGCAAAAGCTCGCAAATACATTGAAAACCTTACAAAATCACAAAAAATTAAAGCGGGCCCCCATTCCGCACGCCTGCAACTTACTATTTGCCGTCAACCATTGGATTGGGGCCCTCAGATCCGACGGTGCGGGATCGTATCGCGATGCCCTTAGCGTCCGAACGATATGTCTCGGGAAAATGGTGGTTTTGCCGCCGTACCGAGGACACGCGTCGCTCGCCTGAGTGTATCGCGACCCCCCGCTCAATACCGCTACTGCCCTGAAAGCGGTGCGATAAAACCGCTTACCGCCCTCGCCCCCCATCGCTGACGTCATCCGATGACGTCACAACCACGTCAGCACCACGTCATCATCGCCACCTCAGCGCCAAATCATCTGCCACGTCACCTTCCGTACCCCCTGCTACACAACACAATTTTCTACGTCATGATGATGTCACCATAAAAAGCGCCAAAAAAGCCAATTTTTGATAAAAGAACCCGTGAAAACAGTGGTTTTTTTACCATTTTACTGTGTAAACTTTGCTGAGCCTTTGCATGCAAACGACGATGAGTTCACCTGCAAACGTGCAGTCCGCCACCTCGACCACCTTAGCTCGGCGCCCCACTGTGCAAATCACCTCCCAATCAACCAGCAAGTCCAGCACACTGTGAAAAATAGGTATTTACCATTATCTTGTAAAAAACTTTGTGAATTTCGATTTTTCACCATGAAAATTGTCTGGCAATCCTAGAAACTGGTCGAAATTTCACCCTGCTGCTACACACAAGCCTCCTGGACCAGCTACTCACCAAAAAACCTGCACATTTCCCAGCTAGCTGAGAAAGACAAGAATTCACCTAAATCTTGCTCACAAGCTCCCTGATTGACTTCCATTCTTGCACAATTGCCTATTGAAACTACTAGTTTGCCCATCTTTTTGCTATACAAACTGCCAATTCTGTCCCACTGAGCAAATTCTCTTCCATTTTTAGCCGAGCTCGAGTCAATTTGTTCAATAATTACTAAGGGGAAGGCCTTGAAACCATTACTGCTCCTCCCTTGCAATTTAAATTCTTCAATCCTCACCCTTTTGCTTCAAATTCTGCCGACTGGAGTCTAATCAAAGCTCCAATTTGCAAAATTCTTTGAAAAGCCTCAGGGCCTCTATTTTTGCCCACTGCTGCTGTAAAAATCAACATTTTACTCAAAGAACACCTGAGAACTTATAAAATTGGCAGCCCTTGCTCCAATAGCCCTTAATGTGGCCCCTCTCAATGCCCCACATAAAGAACTGGAGTGGTTACCCCTAGCTGACAGGGACTTCCAAATTAATGATATAATGGCTAACACATCTCACCTCCAGGCCTTTTGTGAGATCAGAAACAGCCATAGAAACAAAACTGATATCTTTGGGATCTGGGAGTCCAATATGCCCATGTACTACCTTCCTTGTGTGAATGTTTTTCCTGAGCTCATTCACCAACGCCATGCAAATTATGAGCCCACTCAAAGGGCAGTAATGTCTCCTTTTGGGACAGTTTTATTCTATATCACCCCTGAATCAATAAATAAGACGCTGCATTTGAAACCAACTGAACCATTGACTCCTCTTACCATGGGATTTCTGCTTGATCAAGGTGCCAAATTGCCAAGTACAGAGATAACCAGAATTGGCAAAACATTTATGAAACCCAATTGTCAACCACAAGAACCTCCTCCATACCTGGACACTTGGTTCAATGAAGCAGGAAAATTCATCATTTACATGATAGCCTACATCCTGTGGTTCAAAACCAGTGAATATGTAGATGAAACCACATTGGTCCTAATGTCCATTTTTTCTCCAGGACAGCGCCCTGCTGTCAAGTATGACTATACCACCTACATTGCTAATAAGATCCATGAACAATTTATGAGCATGGACAGAGAAGGAGTGTTTAGATACACATCCTACATATACCATTTGTTGCTCTACTATCAGCCAGATAGTTTTCAAGTTCCTTTCAGAAAATTTGATGTCAAGGGAGAGCCAAGGTCTGTTATCTTCTGGACCCCAGTCTTCCACCATGTCTACTTTTCTCCTTACACTTATTGTGAATTTATTGATCTATTCATATATCCAGCCACCTCTTTATTGATAACAAGTCTTCCAGACAAGCTTTCTGGTGAAATGAAGAGAATTCTACAGCTCTCCAAGAGCTATAGCATAGGTGACTGGTACTTCTACCAGAATCACACTGTGATTCAGATTTATGGCTGTCCGCTGAGCCCCTATAAATTGCCAAGATATGTGCTAATGCGCTTGTTTGCCCTGGAATACTTTAGACAATTCATCCAGGCAGATAAAATCCACTTCTATGAGGCCAAGAAAAAGGTACAACTTAAGATAAGGAATCAACTGGGCCCTTTCACCTTCAA